>ML675620.1:66996089-67047459 GCA_007922155.1 Mesoclemmys tuberculata | reverse complement strand
CATCACTTCAGCACACAGAGTCAGTGAGCTCCCAAGCCCTTATGGCTAAACTGCCTTACACATCCTTCCATAGGAACAATGTGGTAGTGTTAAAACTGTGCCCCAGATTCATCCCAGGAGGGGTGCATGCACAGCCCACATGGATACTGCAATTTTAACAATACTTCTCTAGTCTTCCACATCTGAGGCACATGCACATCTATAGTGGGATTGACACTGATTACAATATCTAGAGGAACCACAGTTACTGTAGGGTAAGTGACATTTCTTACATGTATCTTCTTCCTGGGGAATCCTCACTGGAAAGAGAATAGGAGGGTAGTGCTGTTTTTCACAGCCAGGTCCCCTAGTTCCCTCCCCTTTCAAAGGAAGACCATCCTGTAAACTAAGTTTTTCTGTAGGGATTTGCTATGGAGAGCAAGGTTATAATCTACCACTTGATTTCCTTTCTGCTCTACTCTCCTGTGGCAGGTTTTCAGGGTTGGATCTAGGCAGAGACACTTTGCAGAAAAATTTTAGGCATTCATGCTTTTGAAAGCTGATGACTTTTGACTACTCACGTGGTGCATTATTGAGTCTTAGTGGGGCAAGAGAGAGAAATAAGCAGGACTAATTCTGCAGCATCTTCCTCTTGGCCCTTCAGGTCCTTGATCTGAATTCTTGTAATTATTTGGGTATTTCTTCATTTGAACTATCCTAAGTTTACACAAGCCCAAACGAAGAGGCCTTGAAAGATCAGCATGTAGCATCTTAAAGGAAAGTCTAGTCTTACTGAATTCTTAAATATCAGGTTATAGTTCCCTCTTTCTACCTGCTTACTGAATGGCATCAGAACTGCTAGCTCTAATTGATGGTTTTGTTCTCTGTTTTGCCCCCATAGGTATTTATTTGTTCTTCAGCTAAAACAGGATATTCTCAGTGGAAAGTAAGTACTGCTGGTATTTTTGCTACATCGAGTCTCTCAGGCAATTAGTGTGTTTTAGCATGAGGTTTAACAACAGTTTCTTAAGCTATGTCTACACTACCACTTATGTGGTATAACTTATGTAACTTAGGGAGGTGAATGTTCCACCCCCTGACCGACAAAAGTTGTACCAGCAGAAAAGTGCTGGTGTGTACAGCGCTATGTCAGCAGGAGAGCTTCTCCTGCCAGCATAGCTTATGCTGCTTGCGGGGGTGTTCTTTTCTTTTTGCCGGTGGGAGCTCTCTCCCATCAACAGAGAGACTTCTCCTGATACACTGCCATGGTGCAGTTGTATCAATACAGCTGCGCCACTGCAGCGCTGTACTTGTAGACATGGCCTTAAGAAAACCAGGAAACCCAGTCTGATAAGAATATATCTTCCCCTTGATTCTTCCTGTGTATGTGTGTGTTCTTGGTGTGCTGGCTCAAAGAGCCAAATCACTATACCATAGATGATATAGTGCTTATCTCAAGCATTAATTTACCAAAGATCTGACATTCAGTTGAACCCTTTGTATCTCCTCAGTTTGAGTGTTGTCTCCTCTTTGCAAACTTGATCACGCAAAGATTTGTCTAATGAATCATTTTTCTTGTTGCAGGTTGGAATGCCCATTTGACACAGCAGTTCAGTTGGCAGCTTATACCTTACAAGGTAAGTGGGGTGGGGGAAATGACAGTGTAGACTCTTTCTTATGGTCTTGCTCCCTTCTCTCTCTCTCTGCTGTGCAAGGATAAGCTTCTTGCCCAGGGCTCAGTGATCCTAAAGTGGAAACACCTACTTTCCTGGCCTGTTAATTTGGCAGCATATATTACAGACTGCTTTGCTACATCAGCGAACAGTGCAGGGAGTTTCTAAAGAAACTGGTTCTTTGGCTGAAACGTGATTTGCACCAGGCGCTTTGCAGAACACAATATGAATTGTATGTGTTAGTTTTTGTTTTCTACTAAAAGATTCTTTCCTCAAACTTGTAAGTGTGTCCAATTTCTACACCTGGGAGAATTCTGCGCCGCTGCATGCATGCAGAATTCATATCCAGTGCAGATTTCTTTGCTTCCCTGCAGAAAATGATGGGGAAGCAAAAGGAAGCTGCAAGAATGGTCGTACACCCCTCCCCAGCAGCACGGCTGCACATTTCTGTCCCAAAGCAGCCAGTAGAGAAGTAAATCACTGAGGGGGTGGGGCTGGGGATGCCCATTGGCATAATTTGGAAGGGAAGAAGGGGGGCTGCCCCTCCCAAAGAGAGGCAAGGTGTGGGGGTCACATGTACCATTGCCTCCCACGCCCCATTTCTAGGAGCGCGGAGCTGCTTGGGTGAGGGAGAGTGCTGCTCAGGCTTTCTGACTCTGTAGCTGGGTGGTGCCTCCTGGAATCTAGTGCTGGTTGTTCTCCTCTTGTCTGTGCTGGGCACCCTGCATGGCCACCATCCTATTTTCTGTACAGTGGGGTCCATGCAGAAATGGAAGGTTATTTTTTTGTTTTATGGGTGCAAAGGGAATTGTGTAGGGAAGTTCTTTTCAGTTACGTGATCTGTGTTTAATATATCCTACATAACTGTGGAAAAATATCCCACTATACATACTCCATATACCTTATAAAAACCTGCTCAGTATTGTGCTCATTCTTGCTGTGATTTATTAACAAGACTAAGTCAGTCACTGAGGTCTTTTATTCTCCTAAGTATTTTATAAAACATCTGCTTAGCTTAAATATGAATTGTGCTGTAGAATCTAATCAGGGCCAGTAGCTAGGGTGGGGAATACATTGCAGAAAAATCTGTCGCTTTTCTCTTTAAACAGTTTGAATGCATGCTATTCTGAGAGATACTGGCATTGTTAAAGCCTTTGGTCCAATAGTGTAGTGGATCAAGTGTTTAGAAACACAGGGTGAACTTAATAGCTTATATACCCTACTCTTAAATATTGGCATTTTCTTCCTACTTTCAGATCTGTTCTTAATTCCACAGAGAGGTCTATAGCAGAGCTTTAATTTTACTGTCGGGTTGACAGCTGAGTAGATTTTATTTAAATCAGCTGGAACCTAAGTAGGCTTTGACAACATTCCTTTCAACAGAGGCAGGCGGCATGGTGGGAGTAAATTACTATAGCACCACAGACTTCCTCTATGTCAAAGTTGATTTTAAAAAGTGTACGACAAGGCTATTTAAAGGTATTGTGTTCAGAGCTCCAAGAAATATACTTGTATATAATAAATACAACAAAATATTTAATAAACTCAATATTTTGAACCATTCAAATATTTTATATATGTAATTGGCTTTTCTGTTTTTTCCCAAAAAAGTTTTCCTTTTATTTTTCCACAAAAAACTTGCATTTTTCAAACAGGTCAGTTTCTGGCTTGCACTTTTAGCCAAAACTTGGGGGCCCAAAATTTCTCAGAGGTGAGTAAGTCATTGGAAGCGGTGACAGCTTAGCCTCTCTGAAAATAAGACCATGTTAATTTGCAATTCTAATTACAGATATAGGCACTCATTTTTTTTTTAGGCACCTATGTTTGGAAAACATCGGCCTTTAAGCATTACCAGTAGTGGAAAAAGGAGCCAGTTTTCTGATGATGTGCAGCTATTGTGGCACTAGTATGATTCCACTGATAGAAAAAATAGTTTCTCTCACCTACTCTTGCCTTTACACCCTAAAGTTTTTGTTTTTTTTTTTCCCAGGGAGATCTGTTATAAAAATTAGAGCTGGTTGAAAAATGGAAAAAGAGTTTTTGAAACTGTCTTTCTGCAGGATTCAAAATGAACCCATTTTAGCAAACGTTTGTTAAACTATTTTCTCTTTTATCATTTATTTTTACTGCAATACTGTCGGGTAACTATTTTACAACATTTTTATGAAAATATTGAGAGATTTTGAAAAAAAAAGGGTAAATTCAAAGATGTTGACAGTTTTTCATAACAAGTTCCATTTTTATTAAAAAAAATGTCAATTTCTTTGGTGGAAAACTTCTTGCAGGAAAATTTTGATGAGCTATCATAACAGTATTTCATCAGCAGTTGCAGAAGCTCCGTACACAGCTTAGGGCTGTAAGGCCATTTGTCAGTGCCTACAGTTACCACATCTAAAACGGGTGGAAACAATACATATGGGGGGTAGGGAGTGGGAGAAGTTTAGAGTCTCAAACACTTAAAGTAAACAAATCATGGTAGACACTTCAGCTCAAGCCAGTTCTTGTTAAAACTATTGCCTTTGAGCTAAGGTTTATCTTGAATGGAATGTCACTTGACAGAGTTCTTTCTTTGTAGCTGAACTTGGAGACTATGATCCTGGAGAACATGTTTCTGACCTGGTGTCTGAGTTCAGGTTTGTGCCCACTCAGACTGAAGAGATGGAATTGGCCATTTTTGAGAAGTGGAAGGAATACAGGTACTACAGCTCCTGATCCCTGCTTGCCAAATCTACTTTTCTGATTCTTCCATGTGGAGCACAGGGGCATGGTCCTTCGCCCAGATGTTATCCTAATATGATTCCATCATAGAATGTAAGAAACCAAAGCTAGCAGTTCTTGTTTGAGTCTGCCACTTCACTCTAGGGTGAAATTCTACTCCTGTCTGTGAATGGTAAAACTCCACAGTTTCAGTGAAATCATGAATTTGCCAAATCTTACAATACAATGCTTTTTGCAGTAATCAGCGTTTCAGGTTAAAACTTGCAAAGGTGTCCTTGATGCTCATACTTTGACAGGGAGACAGCAGTGTTTGCTTTTTGCAGACCCACAAACATTTTTCTGCCTGTTTCTCCATCTCCATTTTTCTTTTCACTGCTTGTAGTTTTACAGGAGTCTGTTTAACTTTTAAAAAATGTATTTCAGGGGGCAAACGCCAGCTCAGGCTGAAACTAACTATTTGAACAAAGCTAAGTGGCTGGAAATGTATGGGGTGGACATGCACATAGTAAAGGTAAGTTTGCCCACAGAGTGATGACTTCTTTGGAAATGGTTATTCTTGCAGAGCAAATGTTCCAAGTGCTGTGCAAAGCTAAAAGTGCCATATAGGAAAACAAATGAGATTAAGATGGTAAGATTCATAGACTCTAAGGTCAGAAGGGACCAATATGATCATCTAGTGTGACCTCCTGCACATACAGGCCACAGAACCTCACCCATGCACTCCTATAATAAATCTCTAACCTATGACGGAGTTTTTAAAGACCTCAAATCATGGTTTAAAGATTTTAAGGTACAGAGAATCCACTAACAAGTGAGCCGTACCCCATGCCACAGAGGAAGGCGAAAAAAACCCAGAACCTGTCCCAATCTGCTCTGGAAAATTCCTTTCAGACCCCAGATATGGGTATCATTTAACTGTGAGCATGTGGGCAAGACTCACCAGCCAGACACCCAAGAAAAAATTCTCTGTAGTAACTCAGAACCCACCCCGTCTAACATCCCTTCATAGGCCATTGGCATATCTACCACCAGTAGTCAAAGATCAGCCAGTTGTCAAACTAGGCTGTCCCATTGTACCATCCCCTCCATAAATTTATCAAGCTCAGTTTTGAAGCCAGCTAGGTTTTTTGCTCCCACTGCTCCCCTTGGAAGGCTATTCCAGAACTTCACTCCTCTGATGGTTAGAAACCTGCGTCTAATTTCATGTCTAAATTTCTTGATGACTAGTTTATAACAATTAGTTCTTGTCCACATTGGTGCTGAATTTAATAATTCCTCTCTCTCCCTGGAATTTATCCCTCTGATGTATTTATAGAGCGCAACCATATTTCCCCTCAGCCTCCTTTTGGTTAGGCTAAACAAGCCAAACTCTTTGAGTCTCCTTTCATAATAGCTCTTCTCTGTACCTGTTCCAGTTTGAATTAATCTTTCTTAAATATGCGGAACCAGAACTTCGCACACTATTCCAGATGAGGTCTCACCAGTCCCTTGTACAAAAGTACTAACACCTCCCTCTCTCTTCTGGAAATATCTCATCAGATGGAGCCAAGGACCACATTAGCTTTTTTCATGGCACATCACATTGGCGGCTCATAGTCATCCTGTGATCGATCAATATGCCCAGGTTCTTCTCCTCTTCTATCACTTCCAACTGATGCATCCCCAGTTTATAGCAGAAATTCTTATTAGTCCCTAAATGCATGACTTTGCACTTTCCACTATTACATTTCATCTATTTCTGTTACTCCAGTTTACAAGGTCATCCAGATCTTTCTGTAAGATATCCCAGTCCTTCTCTGTATTGGCAATACCTCCCAACTTTGTTCATCCACAAACTTTATTAGCACATTCTCACATTTTGTGCCAAGATCAGTATTAAAAAGGTTAAATAAGATTTGTCCCAAGACCAATAGCTGAGGAACTCCACTAGTAACTTCTCTCCAACATGACAGTTCACCCTTCAGTATGACCTGTTGTAGTCTCCCTTTTAACTAGTTCTTTATCCACCTTTCAATTTTCATATTAATTCCCATCTTTTCCAATTTAACTAATAATTCCCCATGTGGAACTGTATCAAATACCTTACTAAAATCTAGGTAAATTAGATCCATTGCATTCCCTTTGTCTAAAAAATCTGTTATCGTCTCAAAAAAAGATCAGGTTGGTCTGGCATGAGCTAATTTTTGTAAAACCATGTTGTATTTTATCCTGGTTACTGTTAACTTTTATGTCCTTAATTACTTTCTCTTTCAATTTTTTTCCCCCAAGACCTTGCATACTACTGAGGTCAAACTAATAGGCCTGTAGTTACCTGGATCACTTGTTTCTACTTTCTTAAAAATATGAACTATGTTAGCAATTTTCCAGTCATACGGTACAGCCCCCGAGTTTACAGGTCCATTAAAAATACTTGCCAATGGACTTAAAATTTCATGTGCTAGTTCCTAAAAATATTCTTGGATGGAGATTATCCGCTCCCTCCCCCCCCGCCCCCAATTTAGTCCCATTAAGCTCTTCGGATGCAGTAATTTCTACCTTCATATCCTCATTCCCATTATCTTCCCTACCACTATCCCCAAGGTCATCATTAGCCTTATTAAAAATGGAGGCAAAGTATTTGTTTAGATATTTGGCCATGCCTAGATTATCTTTAACCTCCACCCTATCCTCAGTGCTTAGTGGTACTTACATCTTCTTTCTTGGTTTTCTTTTTAGAAGAAATTTTAATTTCTTCTGTAAGGTCCAGTTCTACTTGGCTTTTGGCCTGTCTCAACATGCTCTGACCTCCAAGAGGTAGCTTTCCTTGCTGATCCCTCCCATCTTCCACTCCTTGTAGGCCTTCTCTTAATCACTGGTCTGAGATGCTTACTCATCCAGCTCCTGCCTATGAATTTTTTTTGATATGGTGCTTTTCTAAACTGTATAGCACTCAGGCTGGTTAAGTGCAATCTCTTGGTATGAATTAATTAGTGTGTGCTTCTGGAGGATGTAATTTTAATCTATCTAAATTTATATTTCTAAATATGGGATGGGAGCTGCAGTCTTCAGTCAGCCCAAAACCTATATGAAAATCATAGTAAATTAAATCAAAATTGGACTGGGATTTAATATGGTATCAATTCACAACTGTATATAGAGAGACTAAATAGACCATGAAAGAAGGGTAGAGAATAACACAGGGAGGGTCTTTTAAAGAAACCTTTTCTTCTTTCCCTTTTTATTCTTATCTCTAAAGAGTTGTAGAGTAAAATAAGCTATTTAAGAAGCCTTATTTTAATACAGATATATCTTCTGAGCATTTTATTATTGTAATAAAATAAATAATATTTAATCTTAACAAGGAAGGGAAATGTTGGACACTGAATGATTTATGCATGCATGGAATCCTACATGTGGAACTCAACACAACCTGTTTTGGTCTGTGATACTTAGGCAAGGGATGGCAATGATTACAGCCTTGGACTGACCCCGACGGGAGTTCTGGTGTTTGAAGGAGACACCAAGATCGGTCTGTTTTTCTGGTGAGATGGCTAATTGAAAGCCTTAAGTATTTTACAATGCACAGTGCTAATTCTTTTACACTAGCCAAGAATTCTTGAACATCTCAGTGTCTGAGCCCATTAGTCAATATTAGTAATCTGCAAAATACTCTATATCTAAAATTATGAGGGGGATGGTTTCAGTGTCCAAAATGTAATCTTCCTTGGTTAGTGTCCTTTACAAATATGAGCGTGGGTTTTCTGCGTTTTCATTTCTCTCTTGTATGTCAGTGCTAAATACATACACAATGAACCCAGTACAGCATCACTAATAATGATGGGAAGCATACCTTCCCAAGGTGTCCTGCTGCTTTATTGGATTCATTGTGTATGTATTTAACACTGGATGTGTGGGGAGAGAGAGGAGAGCATTCATCCAGTCTAGTTAAGTCTGTTCAGGCATTTAGGCCAAATGTTGTGGTTTTCTTTTGTGGGAGGGGGTGGAGGTATTGGAATCCTTTGAGTGCAAAACATCCTCCAGGTTGATGCTTACTTTTTTGAAAATGTCCCCTTTCTGCCTCAAACGTACCACAGAAATGAGTTCAAGCCTGTATAAAAACATATACCATATAGTATGGAAATGCTTACCAACACCTGCAATTCCATCCTACAGGCTCTAGGGATAATGCCAGTTTGTTGGAGGTATTTGGAGCAGTTTCATAGGACTTGTACAGTACAATAAAGTGGAAAAGCAGGCAGAAGGATGGGGAACCCACTCTGATTTGGGCCTAGGCTTAAGCAAGGCTTAAGGGTCCAAAGTTACTTGTCACGGTTCCTGATCCCTATGTCTCATGCTTATTCCCTTGATGCTTGGGTATGGGAAGGAGGATGGTCAAGTGGTAAAGTTTGGTTAGTCGGGAAGTCTGTCTGACTGTATCCAATATAACTGTATAAAACACAGTTTGCTTTAACCACCATCTCCCTGCCCAGAAACAATAGACTGTATGATGTCACCTAAACATCCATTTTAAGACTCTCTACAAAAGCTTCAGCTTTTTTAAAGTTGCTGTAGTTTTTTAAATCTCTTCAACTCATAACTTCTTAATGACAAAGCCCTAAAACACCAGCTAATATACACACCTCACTGGGACATCAGTCTGGGTCAGTCTGTTGTTAAGTTTTTAAAATGGGTGAGTTACAGAGCAGAACATAGACTGTAACTCTTATCTGTGTACCCACAAAGATGTGTTTACACATTTCCTTTCTTGTGCATCTGACAGGCCAAAGATAACCAGACTGGACTTCAAGAAAAACAAATTAACACTAGTTGTTGTTGAAGACGATGAGCAGGTAGTTAAACATTGCTGTTAGCTGTTTTAGCTGCTGTGTAACTAAAATTCATGGGTGTTAGTTACTCCTGGTCTCATTTCAAGCTCGCAGGAGTAACATGGCATTGAAGTGATTTTAGTTGTGACTTCTTGGGGGGATGAAGGGTTTATATGTAAAAGAAATTCAGCAGTGTGTCTGATTTGCTTTTTATTCTCACCCTTTAAAAGGGCAATGCCTTGTTTAACTAGTATGGGCCAGCGAATTGGAAAGAGCAGGTGTACTTTGGTGCATTGTGTAAGAAAGCTAATACAGGTTGATAGTGTAAATGCCACATAGCTGAAACTCGTTCCTTAAACAGATGTCAGAAATGCTCCCAAGTGGAGAAATTGCTTAGAATTGAGCAGATTATAAAAAAGTGAGGATTAGTAATTCATGGAGGTGGATGTGATTTGGAAAAAGGACTAGGAAGTCAGCCACAAAGAGAAGGACCTTTATGTTGTAATATTCTCATCAGTCCACAGTCGTTCTGAGCTTGGCCTCTTAGGGTACATCCACACAATGATAAAAAACCCACTGCTGGCCTGGGTCAGTTAACTTGGCTCGCGGAGCTTAAAATCGCTGAAAGTGTAGACATTCAGGCTGGGGCCTGAGATATGGGAGCTCTGAGAGGATGGAGGGTCCCAGAGCTCAGGTTCCCACTTGAGCCAAAAAGTCTCCATAGTGATATTCAGACCGGCAGCCCAAGCTCCATGAGCCTTTTATCCCGGTGTAATGTTTTTCATCCAGTTTACATACAAATCAGTTTATTGTAGGGTCTCTTTTTGAGTGCAGAGTTGCTAACATGCATGTTAATAAACAGATTCTGTGTTGCTGCCCCACAACCATATTCTCTCATGTATATAGATTATGGGCAAACAAGGTTGGTCAGTTGCTACCTTGTCTAAAGCAAATCATAGCTGACAGTGGTGAGGCCATGATATGTTGCTCCTAGCACTCATGTATATACATTATGGGCAAACAAGGTTGGTCAGTTGCTAACTTGTCAAAAGCACCATAGCTGACAGTTGTGAGGCCATGATATGTTGCTCCTAGCACTGAGCCATCCCACCTCTAACAGGTATATTAAATCACTGATTTATTCCATGAAAAAGAACTGGCCAAATCCAATTGTTTCCGGAGTTAAAAATAATGAATATTCTCTCTAGCTGTTGCATTTTTTTGGAGTATTTCATCAGTCTATTCTCAGGCAGAGATGAAGGAGGGAGATTTTTCATTGCAGATTAATATACATTTATTTAGCATTCATTAAAGGGTGGGGAACTCTGACTTCTTCAAGGCTGTTTGAATTCACAGTGTGTTTTGTGCGCTTTAAGGGAAAGGAGCAGGAGCACACTTTTGTGTTTAGGCTGGATCACCCCAAAGCCTGCAAACACTTGTGGAAGTGTGCAGTGGAACATCATGCTTTCTTCCGCCTCAGGGGACCCATTCAAAAAGGTTCAAGCCGATCAGGCTTCATTCGGCTGGGATCACGCTTCAGATACAGGTCAGTGTCATCTCTCGTTCAGCATCTGTCTCTTCTCTCCCCATTTCCAATCCCTTCGAGGGCTGGAATGGAGAAAAGTGGTATTTGGTTTCCTTAGTGTATAGAAGAGTGAACATCACAAACTTCATGGAGATAAATTATTTAAAATCAGGCTGTGAACCTGGTCAAAATAATGCATTGTCTGTAAACAACCCTTTCCAGAATTGTTAATTGAACTTAGGTTTTTTCTGATCTGTGCAGTAAAATGTACTAGGGACAGTTTCCCAAAGTCAATACATACAGCATATTACACCTGTGCTCTATAGACTACCTTGGCTTCCCCTTTACTACCAGGTACAGTTCAATTGATTACAAATCATGAAGCCCTGTGATTTTTGGTTCTGGTTGTAAGTCTATTTCATGTCCCATATGGGGCATATAACTGACACATTGTAGTCGTGTACGTTGGAGGGCAGATCAAGGCTTCTGATTGTGGAATTCACATTATTTGTGTTGTGGCAGTGCCCAGAACGCCCAGTTAGGATCTGGGCCCTGCTGTTTCAGACACTGAATAAGCATATAGCAAGGCCCTATGTTTGTCCCAAAGACCACACTCTAAGACACTCAGTCTTCACGTATGGTGTTGATTTGCTGCGGAGAGGCAGGATTAGTTTCTCTGTTGAGGACTTTTTTTGGAGTTCTCTTTATTGGGCCCGGGATCAGTTAAACTGTTATCATTTTGCTTTATTGATAATGTGAAGTCAAATCTATTTACACATTGTGATAAATACAGTTTGTAAATTGAGAAATATAGTAAACATAGACATTATCACCATTTGTAAAGGGTGTAAAGGGCCACTTTAAGGACATTGTCAAATAGAATTAGGTAATTTACTTGCACATCACTGGAAAGCGAAATCTGTAGTTTGGGCAGAACCCCTAGAAAATGTAATAGAGCTAATTAGGAAGTGAATGTAGGGCATGTGAAAAACATTGGCTTGTCAGCTCCAGAGAATGAAATGACTTACATCCAAAGAACAGGCAGAGTACACGTAGTAGCAATGCAAACTCACCATGTGCTATGTTGCCGGAACATGCAGGTGGTTTAGTTGCTCACCAATCCTTAGCCTGTCTGCTGAAATCTCTAGCAAAGTTGCCAGTAATATGGTTAGTCTTTTGATGTGGGCTCCTATCTATTAGGAACTGGACTGAATCCACAAACTCATATTTATAGATCACTAACCTACAGTCAGTTGATAGTGACTTATAATAACTCCAGAGCAGTGCTGGATTTAAGCAAAGGGGATGTAGATAGAGGCTCTGTATCCCAATCCCATGAGCCATCAGTTTCGTTTTTAAGTCGGAAGGCAAGTCTTGAGAAAACTAGGACTGGGAGTCGGCATCAAAATTCTAATTTCAATCTCTATTATAGTCTTCCTCTGTGAGTCTCTTGGGCTCTGATTTTTCCAAAATGTGTGCACAGTTGTATGTGCAAAATGTGTGCATTTTCAGGAATCTAAACCTTAAGGAATTATTGCTTAAATTTCCCTTTCTAGAAATGGGATTAAGACCTCCCTTAATGGGGGATGAGACTAAAATGTTTGCAAAGTTCTGTGTTTGCCTTTCATCAGAAGGACTCAAGTAGCATAAAATTGTTTTTCTGTGCAGGAGAGGATGGCTGAGCCATAAATCAACCACCTACAACTAAGCCAAATAAGTTATTTTTGTCCCAGTTATGCCTCTAATCTGTCTTTTGTAAACAAGTGCTTTGTGCCATAATTGTGTACCGTAACTTACATTTTTAGTGGGAAAACAGAATACCAGACAACTAAGACCAACAAAGCCAGAAGATCAGCATCCTTTGAAAGGAGGCCCAGCAAGCGCTATTCAAGGAGAACACTACAAATGAAAGGTAAATTGTGACCACGCATTGTGGGCAGCACTGGCTACAATGAGACTCAAATAGAGAGAGTAACTTCTTGTGCTGATTCTAGACAGGAGTTCTTATATGGACATTTCTCCTCATCTTGGTGGTGATTTTTATAATGGTCTTACCTGTTCTTTGAGTCACTGCACTTGGGACATATTTGCAACACAGTGTGCTTAACAAACTGTGGATGACTTCAAGCTGTCTTTGATATTTTGTGAGGTTGTCTAACAGCTAAGTCACCTTTGAATTCTGTAAAATGTTTATATAGAAAATTAAGCTGTCTAAAAAGTGAAGAATTAATCAATATATGAGAGTGATCCCTCATTGACACCCATTGCTATCTGTCTGTATTTTCTGCATCAGCTTGAAACTCCCCATCCTTGGAAGACCTGGAACAACTTTCCCTTCTTTGCACCTCAGCCACTGTCTCACTTTGAGACATACATGCTACCAGTATTTTTTTTCTTGATACTCCCATTGTCTCCTCACTCTTGCTTATGCCTGGAATGACCTCCATGTCTGCTTTCAGATCCCTTCATAAATCCTACTCTTTGGTTTGCTTTCCACAGCTTAGTTCCTAGAGCTGGCTTCTTCTGCTCAGTCTCCAGTTGAAAAATACGTTCTTCATATTTCGTCTGCTTTACAACTCCTTATTTGTCATTACTCTAGTCTTTTCCTGTAAGAGATTGCAAACTCTTAGGGGAAGACATCTTTTATTTTTTTTTAAGTACCAGGCATATTTATGGTGCTCTATAAATACTAACTAACAGAATGAATGCAAATTAAATTTGTAATTGATCTTGTCTGGGTTTTTTGCAGCAAATGTTGCTAAACTTGATGAAACAAGGTAGGAGACCTTCTGCTATTTAATTTCCTTTCTGTTCAGTCTCTATTTAGTTGTGTATATGGAGGCAGGTTATAAGATTAATATAAATCTAAAGGAGCACTATTCATTTAGTCTTTGTCTTCACTGACGACGGCAAATTTGCTGCCATCAGATTGATTTCTCTGGATCGACGGAGAGGTCAGTGAGGACCTGCTCAGTCGATCCAGAAATTGATAATTTAAAACCACCTTCTTAAGTGGCGTAGCACTGTGTCGATGGAACGCAGTTCCCGTCAATGCAGCGCATTGAGGACAGAGCGCAGGAACAGAAGCAGAGAAGTTGACAGGAGTTACGCAAGTTTGAGTTGCTTGTGTAACTTCTGTGGACGGCTGCCAAATCTCCAAGGTAAGTGTAGACAGGGCCTTAGATTTTAAGGCCAGAAGGGACCATTTGAACATCTAGCCCAGGGGTGTCAAACTCACTTCTTATGGGGGGCCACATTTAAATTAAATTTAGTTAAAGGGGGCCACTATGACACTTCATGCTCTAATCTAAAAACTCTCAACGCTAACACACATCATGATCTAGTCTGCTGTGCTTTAGGTACTCTACTCTCCGCCGTGAAATTTCTCCCAGCGGGGTTTAATTCGGCGGCAGAGTAGGACAGTGGGGCTCACGGCAGGTACTCACAGGCTCTGCCCTCTGCTGTGAAATCTCCCCACTGGGTGAAATTCGGCGGCAGAGTGACAGTCAGGAAAAACCAGGGCCGGAGAACATGAAAAACCCGAGTCGGATTACACAAGGCGGCGGGCTGGATTCGGTCCGTGGGCCAGATTACACAAGACGGCAGGCCAGATTTGGCCCGCGGGCCTTGTGTTTGACACCTGTGATATAGCCTGACCTCCTGAATAACATAGGCCACACTGAAAGTTGCTTTTTCAGTTTGAGTAGGTCCTTGCTATGTTTTCAGTGGAAAATTGCTGGTTTAAGGTGATGCTGTGGCATTGGCAAGCATGCTTCCTGGCAGGCAAAATTACTTGTAAATTCTGGGGTAATGGGTTTATGATTCACTCCAGTCCTTGCTTGCCTCCAAGTGTTGGAGAGGAGGATAGCAGGATTTCCCTGTGCTGCCTTGTGAGAAAGTCGGGCAGACAGGAATAAGAGAATATCTTCTTGTTGATGTGTCTCTACTGTGATTGAAATACATGAGCAGGAATACTGTAGAACTGGACACTTCCACCAAAAATATTCTCTTCATTTTTATATTTGTGTAGACTGTAATAATAATTAGTAGGGGGGATGCCCAACATTTTGAGCGTGAGGCTGTAATTTTCTTCTGCACTTGTACAGCACAACGAGCACAGTGGAATCCTGGTCCATGTCTGAGGTTCAGCATTACCGCAATACAAATAATAAGTAATATAATCCAGCTACCAATTCTCTTTCTACCCCATAGAAATCAACCCATTTAATTATTTCGCATTCCTCCTCTTCCTTCTTGAAAGAGGTCTTCTGGGATTTTATTATCATTGAAGTAATAATGTGCATCTCTGAAACTCATGCCACTGTTGTAGTATCTGCTTTTTTCACATAAATGTTCACATCCACAAGGCATAGCTCTGTCTTTTTCAGCCCTCAAATCCTTGTTACTTAAAGTCATACTCCGAATGCATTTGGGGCAACCCTTTTAATACCTACCCAAAGGAGTCATGATAAGTACACCAAAGGTGACAAGCCTTGGACTCACTTGCTTCTCATCTCTCTCCCTTGCATCTCCAAGACCTGGTATAGAAGGCCCTCCAATTGAGGGCTTGCATGTTGCTCTCTGTCACCTAGAAAGCGTCACAAAAAAGCCATGTGAGGCACAATCCTTTGTTTTCCAACCCCTGCTCCCCAAGCACAGCACGTCTGGGGTGCTTGTAGCCATTGCTGGATCAAGGGACCAAATTTTTTGCCAGACTAATGTGGGCACTTGATCCAGCGAGGCCTAAAAGCTCTCCAGAAGTACTGTGGTTGGGGAGCATGAGTTGGAAACAAGAGGGCTCTGGCTCATATGCCATTTATCCTTTACCTCTATTTGCATGTGTGCTGCTGCTCTGCCACCTTCTATAGCAGTTGTCCATCTGGATTAGAACATCTCCTCTTGAGAAATGCCATGGGTTGCAGCAGCAGGAAATTCCATAGTGAACTTGGGGGAAAAAGTGAGATTCTCACAGCACCATGCCTAGTTATGCTTTGGTTCTGTTGTAGAGTTGTATAACCTGAAGAAGCTTGTGTGGATGCAATTTCATGCTGTTGAGTGGTTCAGAGTGCAATCCAGACTATTGAGGCATTGTCGCTGCCTGCCTTGTAACTCTGGGTCCCTGAAATGCTTTGCTATTGTAACTCCTTGCCTGGGATGTTCACAGTCAGCAACAAGCATGCAGGTCACACTCTGAGTTTCTGTGTATAACTATAGCCCTGATCCAAAAACTCTGACCCCAGCAGTCTGCCAACAACACAGCATTCACACTCCCTGATCTACCAGCTTTGACTAGAACCAGCTAAGTGACCCCAGCATGCTGTCAGTCCCAAATTTTCACAGAACTGTGCTCTGCAATGTCCAACCTGCTCCTGGATAATTCAGAGAAATAATGAGGTTTGTTTGTTCCACTCAAGACGCAAGAGCACATCACAGAACATAACTGGGGTAAATACATCCTTCCATTTAAACACAGCACTGAGTTGGTTTATAGTAAAAAAAATATAAATCAAGCTTATAAACAATAGGACATGTTAAGTTGATGACAGGTAAAAGGAATAAAGTGAGAAAGGGTTACAAGCAAATATAAGTGAAAACACATCTAAAAGTCTAAAACTTAATCTAGCAAGGTGCAAGCTTCGTTCAGGATGGGTTCTCGTATATTCATTATCCAGAGACTTCAGTTCCCCCGTTACATGGTTGAAGAACCCATATTTCTCAGCTTGTAAGAGCTCTGTTTCCTTGTCTGTATAGTGATGCATGACAAACATGGCTTCTATCTTTCACTGATTTTTGGAAGATATAAGCACTTTGTTTCTAGAGGCTGGATGACTTGACTATGTGTCGCTTCCTGCATCTGCCCCCTCCCCCCCACCCTTATGTAAGGAGAGCTTCCATTGGTTTGATTCTACCATGCTTAATTTACATAGGAGACAGGTAAATAACTGCCTTCTCTCCTGTCTGGGAGGGAACCTGTTTGCCCGCAGACTTTAAAGCATAATGTCATTAAGTATTCATATTTCCTCATATAGTGTTAATACAAACATTTCACACTAGGACCAATTATCAGTGTCATTCGCTCCCAGAGCAGACCTCACTCTATACACTTTTCTAAACCAGTAACATTGTGTATAGTCGGTTGATTCACTTGCTTATCGGTTCTGGTTCAGCTCCCTTGTCTTTTATAGAGCAGTAAATCTTTTAAATGGATTTTTCTGGTGGTTATCCTCAAAGCAAAGTTTATTCAAGCTGCGAGGAAGCTGACATGGAGACTGGTGATGAAGGAAGCTCCCTCCTCTTTCTTCCCCCAGTCGTTAGCTTAATAGCTTTGTTTACCTATTACGTAAAAGTTGAGCCTTCGTTGCCTTTGCCTGAGGTTTGGGCTTGTTAGAGAATCAAATACGTTCCTTTGTCTAAGGCAGACCCATGTACCAGCTCCCCCTGATATGCCTGATTTAAACACATCTTAGTCATCTTAATATATACCACGTACATACATCATGCAAGAATATAAATGACTGATGAGTGGTTAGTTTTCACATGATACCTCAAAGTATATTTGATCAGCACAGTAGCGTGAATACAAGGGTGCTTAGGGTCACGCATCCCTATAAATACAAGCTAACCTGCTCAAGCACACTAGTGAATTTGCACTCCACTGCCCTTGGTACGTGGATGTTTTCCAGTGTTAGGCTGGCAGTTCATTCTTTTCCCACAATGCCTCCTTTATAATGACATTCCATAGAGGCTTCATCTATTTCTAGAGCCAAAATCTTATTTCTTTCGAGGCTGACTAGATTATTGTAACAAAGTATTGGCTCTTCCTCCATGACCGAAGGGGGAATTAGGTTTGTTTAGTTCATTTAATTTAATGTTTGAGTGGCTGCAATGGCCTCGTTTTTCTTTATCTTTCTTCCTGTCCCTGGACATTCTCTCTTGCTTTTTAGTTGGGTTTTCACTTAGTAACTCCATGTGAATGCAGCTCATTAGGTGGAGCTAGCAGTGGGGACTGAGTGGGTAGAGCAGAGAAGGGAAACCACAGTGAATGTTGCCATGTCCCTGGCCTGTCTGATTGCCGCTTATTAACTGGTGCCAAAGGAAACGGATGGAAAATCCTATCTAAGTATTTCATGAAACTTAAAAACCTAATAAAATCCTCAGAACGTTGTTTTGTTGAGGGCTGTTTTTTTTTTTTATTATTCTCTATCATTCAGTAATCGCTGATGCTGAGGGAGATTTGATCTGGCAACCTCTGTGGATAGAGAGATGAAATGTAAAAGTGCAAATGCATGCTGTGGCAGGGAAGCTAAAAGAGATCAGGGTGGGGGTAAGATTGGGATAGTGCGAAGACTTGAATGATAGGAAGAGTGAGCCCTGCATATACAGATAGGCCACTGCTAGTGTGAAAGTAAGATCTCTTCTCCCTTCAAGATATGCAGAGTCACAGCAGCTGAGGACCAGATTGGACGAAGTGAGTGTGTTGATATGAAGTCAAAGAGAATGGGTAGAGCATAGTCATACTTAAATGTGAAATGACAAGGAAGCTGATAGATTCTACAGAGCAAGACTGCCTTTGCTCCATTTCATAGACAGGGTTATAGTAATTAGTTAAGGGACTGAGGCCCTGGGTTCTCTCCCTTGGTGTGATTCTGGGCAAGTCTCTTCGCTACTCTGTGCATCATTTTTCCCTATCTAAAATGAGGATGATACTGACCTAACTTCCAGTGAATTGAGTGTTGGACTGCTTAATTAAGGTCTGCAAAGTGCTTGGAGATCCTCTAATGGGGCGGTGGATGAGTAGCTTGCTTATTAGTGCTAATAATTGCTCTTCGTGTTTTGTCAGTATGCCCTTTTACTTGAATTTCACGTTGTTCAAACCAGCATGGGTGCAGGGAATGGAGCTCAATATAATTTCCCTACCTGTCAGTGCTGAAGGCTTTAGTTTCCCTGATACTCACCTTGGTGTTGTCATGGCATGTTCACCCCCAGAGCAATCAGTGTGGTTTCTGAAACTGCACTCTCAAGTATCACTAATTAAAATTCATCATGAAAGATGCATGTTGTTCCTTTCTTTTGTATTAACTCATTAGTGAGGAATGTGTTGCTTGTTCAAGCATTCCTCAGTATTTTTTTTAAAGGAGCAGCATTCTGTGCTTGTGACACTCTACTCTGCACTTCCCCTCAGTCCAGATAGCTTGGTAAGATGATAGAGCACAGCTTGTATGATCTTGGGGTTCTATTTATAGGGCTATTGAAGTAGAAGGACTTCAGAAATATTGAAACCGGTTTACTAGGCAGGCTGACTGACTGACAGGTTGGTTACTCTATGAAAATGATACCTATTGTCTCAGGCCAGAAGCAACCAAAGCATTAATTGAATTAATAGAATGTGATTGAAACCTTTCTTTAAATGACTGATTGGAAAAGAAGCTGTTTTAGACCAGCTTTTCATTTTTATTTAAGATACACAATGGCATGAGCGTGTGAATGTGTGTATGTTGTGGTGTTTTTCATGTCTTTCTGTTCCATGCCCAGCATGTGAGGAAACCCCTTCTGAGACTAAATCCTGAAGTCCTTCAGTATCGCTTCCCCTAGAACCTTCATTACGGCTGCCATCCATCTAGTGAAGAGGGCTTGAGTGGGACACATTTGGATTTCCACTTCTAAATGGATTGGACTCAGTGTTACCATCTCCCAGAATATATGGTGCTTTCCTTAAAGCCCCAGCTCCTGGAGTCATGTGAATACATTAGAATCTCAGCTTTCCTTTAAATATACAAAGTTTCCATTCCTTAGAATTTTGGAGAAAACCTTAAAAATGTGAAATGTGTGCACCCTATGGATTCAGAAATCAGAAGACAAATGAACAGAATCTCAAATGTATTATTTTTTGAATTTGTGAACTTTTTGTGGCCCGATTCATTATTTTTGAATATCTGACTGGGGCTAGTAATACTGTGGGCTGGTCATTGATCACTCTGCTGGGGCTTGTAGGGAGAATAGCCTTGTAATATACAATGTGGACTGGTACTTTAGAACCTTCCTTCTGAGGAACTTCATGAGACTTTAGATCATCGCAATTATGTAATCTCAGCCATTTTCTGTCTGAAGTTCATTGTACAATGAGCATATAACAGTGATGAATGGAGATGGTATTTTTGCCAACTTCCTTGTGTTGACTGTTTTTAAAATCTGGCTCTATATATGCAAAAATTGCACTAAGTGTTAAAGGCATGCCTCCTTAGTGCTGTCTTTGCATCAAGGAAATTTCACATAATCCAATTAGACATGATGCAGTGGGAAAGGCAAGAATGAGACAGGATATAGAAAAACTCCAGCCTACACGAAGGGGGAGTTTGGTAACACAGCTCTCATTGGAATGAGGTTGCTGACCACCAGCCTAAGGTATTCAACTTTGTTGGATAATGATTTTTAGATTAAATGCGGTAGAAGGAAAGCTAGTAAAGTGGTATTCTGCTTGAAATCGGCTTGGTTTCAGCCCCTCACAAAATTTATAAACACGTATCTTGATCCCTGAAGGATTCTGATTTAAATTTTTCTTGCTTTTCAGCATTCCGAACAACGTCTTAAACCAAAATAATGGATCCCAACAAGTAAGGCAATCTAAGTAATTCACTTCTAAGACTGTTTCCCTAAACACCAAAGTTTCATTGGTCTTCACAGGTTTCAAGAGTTGGGGCATTATGCTAACTTTTTAAAATGCAGTGGCTTCCTTTGACTGTGTCTAGAGTTACACATTAAACTATACTCTTATTTCAGTGACTAAATGACAAGTGGGCTCCTTGGTTAACTTGGCATGGAGGATTTTAGCTAACCAGCTGGAGAGGGAGATTCCCCCACCACCTCCAACATGTAAACATATTAAACTACGCATAAAATGATTAGCTGTGTATGATCTAGTATGATAGTAACCCCCCAAACTGTACTAATGCTCTGTTAAACTGCACACAAAGGAGGGGCAGAGCCTGTTGGCAGTTTTGCTTCCATCTCTTAGTGTTCTGGGCTACTGCTCTGGTATTTGTAAAGGGATGTGTACTTCTGTTGCATTAAGGATAAAATACTGGCAAAAATCTAAAAAAAATTTTGTTTTATTAAAAGTTCCAATGCACTAATTCCCTCCGCATCTGTGTATGTAGGTTGCTTTGTGTCACTGAAAACAGCCAGTACTAACATATGTAACAGCCTCCCTTCCCAGTTATTTGAATGATATGTTAGAGAGGTCAGGTTCCAGAGGCATGGACTCTTTAATAGGAAAGTCCTGCCACCCATTCTGGAGTGTCAGCTGCAGGGGCAGACAATAAGTGCAACAAGCAGATCACCACAGGACACCATTAGGGGGAGATCTTCCAGGCCATTGAAGTATAATCCCTTCGGCCTCAACTGGAAGCAAACGTGCTGGTGCTCTATGTTCATAATCACTATATTTGCAATGTGAGCTGCTTCATTCAGCACCAGATGATGCTTCAGATGCTATTCAGGGGTAGCTGAACTGCAGTAATCTAGCTTTTAGGTTACAGCGGTGTACATTGTTGCAAAGCTAGTCACAGAGGTGAACAGTTGCTGCATCCAGGTTAACCATGAATGAAAAAGGGCACTGCAAGCTGCAGCTGTTATCTACAAATCCAAGAGCAGGGCTATATCCAGTATGATCCTGGTACTGTTACCAGCACTGGCAAAGTTGGGGCAAACATCTTGAATAGGGGGAAGTATCTGTCGGAGAAGTCTTGTCTAGTCTCAAATTCGGGCATGAGGAGGAGCTGTGTGTTTCCATGTGTCGTAATGCAGTTAAGTGTTTTAAGATGACTTGCTTGTGTTCATGTTTTGTTTCCCAAGAGCTGGAATGCAAAGCCGACCTTGCCTGTCATAACAACAGTTCCATCTGGCCCAGTCTTAGTGGAAATAGAAAACCTTCCTAGGAGCCCTGGAGCCAGCCAGCAAAATGTGAAATGGTGCGTTCTACAGATCCTTGCTAGCTTTACTTTGATTGAAAGGGAAAGATCACTTGCTTATGCCTTTCTTTTTATAGTTCATCTCCTGTTAAACTGTTTGTATTGTGTTTTTGGTGAGAATAAATTGAGGGCCAGGTTAGTAGTGATAAAGGTGGATGGATCAGTGCTTTGAGACCAGGCTGGGAATGCTGCAGAGGCAACATGCTCAGCTTCTGAGGGAATCTTTGCTGCTGTTCCTATGGAGGAATCTGTTGCAGCATTCTCTCATTGTGGTGGGAGTTGTTCCACCTTCTTCAGCCAACATAGTCTCTGTAACCTAGTGTCTGGAGACATGCAGGCCAGAAGCAGAGACTTGTGAATGGCTGTCTAGGTCTTTAAAAAGCACACAAATTGTAAATCAGATTCTTTCTGGATGTCTCCCAGAAATCTTATGAAAAGGGTAAACTGACTCAACTGTGTGACTTACAGTGCAGAGAGAGGAGGAGTTTATTTGAGGAAACTGAAATTGTTGAAGATAAGAGCTTGATTTCATTTAATTAAAATGTCTGCTCTTGGTACTCCAGGATTTGGGTGTGTTGCAAGATTGAGACTGTAGCTCTTAGTTTTTAAACCTATCATATCCTGGAGCATGGGTTATGACTTCAGAGGGGTGGTGCAGTAATCTTAGAAGGGGAGCTCTGATTTGTTAGATTTTGAAGAGCAGCTGTGATGGGATGTAATGGTTTTAAAGCTCTTATCTGAAGCGGTTTCAGTCCTCAAAAGAAAAGGTTCTGTTTGACTGGAATCTGAGTCTATTTTGCTTTTGTCTCTTAAAGACAAAGCTATGCAAATACTGTTAATACCTGACACTAATGATGCAGTCAAATGTATTATACAAATTTAACTGATTACATATAAAGTGATTTTTTAAAAATACATTGGATCTTGGATTTAAAGAGGGAGGATAATTCTGCTCTGCATCTACTGCATTGTATCTCTGTCTCAAAACATTTGATAAAATGGTGCTTTCTCTCTTTCTTTCGCCCTTGATTTGCCTAGTATCTGACATCTCTGGGTCGTCTGTGGTGATCTCATTGGTCGGTCAGTTCCTTCCCTGGTGGTGGTGGTGGGTGAAAGGTGGTTGTACCTTTATTCTTTCAGCCTTCTCAATATGATTTTGTTTTGTATTTACTCAGTCTAACTGCAGGGTGCTTGCTAGAATCTGGGAACTTCGTTGTTTGGAACATTTGACTCCAGCTCCAAACAGCTCTGCGTAGGTTTTTTATGGTGGTAGCGATACTGTTATGTAGCAATGATAAAGCTTTTGTTGTCCATTAAAGTTCCACTACTTCTGTTCAGAAGCTGCTAGAACATAAAGGCCCATCTGTGACCGTTTTGATCCCAGTGTGCCAGTGTTAGGATTAAGAGTCTGAGCCTGTACTGCTGACAGACCTTGTCAGGAAATCTAGGCTTCTTTGCTAGGTTCAGCTGCAGAAGGAGGTTTGTCTGTAGAACAGAGTGGTTGAATAATAAAATGTACATGTATGTTCCTTAATGTAACATACTCCAAGAAAACATCCATTCCTACTTGAGAGAGTTGTAATATATTCCCTCAGAAGAAAGTACAACTTTCTCTGTATTTATATCACATGTTGTAGTACTCATGGAAGCAATTATCATTCTGGCAACGTGATTTTAACATGGTTTCCTAGTAGCATTCTGCCTGTTGTGGGAAGGGATGAATCCAGCCTTAAAATGGGGAAATAAAGAACAGTTTGGAGCTGTGTTGTCAACCATGCGTGTGCTGCATTCAGGTTTCACATGCTGGAAATGGAGTTAGATGGATGCATTGCTGGAATGTATGTGCCTAGTTGGAGGGCTGTGACTTACATGCCTTGGTATCTTAGTGTCTTGTTGCAGCTAATGGGCTCTTTTCTAAACTGCCCTCTGCCTTTTAATTAGTCTGTTTTCGCATGAATTGGCTTTGGCTATCACAGAAAAACAGTCCTCCTTTTTTGAAAGATAATGTCCATGGATAGCTGAAAACACTGAAATATTTCAGGTTATTTTTTTTATTTTTTTTAGTGGTGATTGGAGTGAAGGGATTATAGTTATGGATCAAATCTGTACATTTTTGGGTATTGTTCTTTGCAGATACCTCTACTGTCTACATTACAGCCCTTCATTATTGTTGACACCTTCAGATTTCTCACTTTAAATTGAAGGATTTTCAGTGTTCTTGTTCTCTGAAGTTGAAATCCTCTGCTCCATTGTTTAAGTTCTTCAGTGCAAAAGAGTTTTCTGCACCCTTTTGGTTATACAAATCCAAATATAACCATTTAACAACGTGAGATATTAGCTGCAAAACTGCAGGTCCCCAGACACAAGAAGCATCTTTCTGGCTTTGTGCTGGACTAAAGGAGTTGCTTCCTTTCCCATTTTTACCCCAGAAGCAATAACAAGTTCGCAATTCTGTTTCCCTATCATGGAGCACGCACAGATACTGTGAGCAGCTTTTCTTCTTAGCTTCTTGAATTATGAAAATTAGGGAATAAGTTAAATACCAACCCATTCGATGGCTATTTTAACCATTCTTCACAATATGAGTGACAAAGAACAAAATTGTGAACACCTACGGGTTAATGTCATACAAATCTTCTCTCCTCTCCTTTCTAAAGGAGGACTGTCTAATCATTTACCCCTCATTAATCCTGCATGTCTTTTCTGCTTCCCTGGCTAATGTGATCTTTTAGCTAATGCACTGCCTTTTTAATTGTTACGCTGTGGTTAAAAGTACTAAAGTGGATTTATTGGAACATGAGAACTGATGAAATTTGAACACTTCATAACTATATCTGATGATCTGCATGCTTGTTTATGGTTAAACTAAATCATAGAATCATAGAACATAGAATATTAGAGTTGGAAGGGACCTCACAAGGTCATCTAGTCCAGCCTCCTGCTCAAAGCAGGACTAACCTCAGCTAAATAATCTCAGCCGGGTTTTTGTCAAGCCGCAGCTTAAAAACCTCTAAAGATGGAGATTCCACCACCTCCCTAGGTAACCCATTCCAGTGCTTCACCACCCTCCTAGTGAAAATGTTTTTGCTAATGTCCAACCTAGACCTTCCCACTGCAACTTGAGACTGTTGCTCCTTGTTCTGTCATCTGCCACCACTGAAAACAGCCTAGCTCCATCCTCCCTGGAACCCCCTTTCAGGTAGTTAAAGGCTGCTATTGAATTCCCCCTCATTCTTCTCTTCTGCAGACTGAACAAGCCTAGTTCCTCCAGTCTCTCCTCATAAGTCTTGTGCTCCAGCCCCCTAATCATTTTTGTTGCCCTCTGCTGAACTCTTTCCAACTTGTCCACATGCTTTTTGTAGTCGGGGGCCCAAAACTGGACACAAGACTCCAAATGCAGCCTCACCAATGCCGAATACAGGGGAATAATCACTTCCCGCAGTCTGCTAGCAATACTCTTACTAATGCAGACCAATATGCCATTAGCCTTCTTGGCAACCAGGGCATGCTGCTGCCACCTCATATCCAGCTTCTTATCCACCGTAACCCCCAGGTTTGTTTCTGCAGAACTGCTGCCTAGCTCGTCGGTCCCCAGTCTGTAGCTGTGCATGGGAATCTTCCGTCCTAAGTGCAGGACTCTGCACTTGTCCTTGTTGAACCTCATCAGAATTTTTTTGGCCCAATCGTCCAATTTGTTTAGGTCCTTCTGTATCCTATCCCTCCCTTCCAGGGTATCTACCACTCCCCCTAGCTTAGTGTCATCTGCAAACTTGCTGAGGCTGTAATCTACCCCATCCTCCAGATCATTAATGAAGATGTTGAACAAAACAGGCCCCAGGACCGACCCCAGGGCACTCCCCTTGTGACCAACTGCCAGCTAGACATGGAGCCATTGATCACTTTTTGTTGAGCCCTATTCTCTAGCTAGTTCTCTCTCCATTTTATAGTCCATTCATCCAACCCATACTTCTTTAATTTGCTGATAAGAATACTGTAAATGACTGTAAAATGACTGATTCTATAAATTAACCTATTTAAAGGAGGATATTTTAAGAATTTGCTCATATGAGTAGCATACAGAGAGAAAGAGTGCTTGTTCTTTGTGAGAGTGTCTTACTAAAGTTTACTTTAGTCTCTCACAAACCATTATAATGCAGGATTCCGAATCGGATAGAGAAAATAATGCTGGTCCCTACATGTCAGTTCATTTTTCCGTCTTGAGGCTTCTTATAAGAAAATTCTAAAATCACACCATGCAGGTGTCTGTTTCAGTGGAGCAAGTTGCTTATCCTGAGGCTTCCCGCCTAAAAATTACTTGGCACTTGCATAAATATATTAATGTCAGGACAGTACTTTAAACATTAATTATGCTACTTCCTGTTAGTCTCCCTAACCTCTTGAGGACTTTGTTCCTAGTGTAGAATGCATTAGCACTGGCTATGAATAGTTACTTCTGTATTATTGCATTTTTATGTACAGTAGATGCTCATTTGTAGCAACATACCGGTGCCCTTTTGCTAGGTTGTTCCTAAGTGGCTGTTGCTGTCATGGGGACAATTCGCAGTGGGGAAAGTGTTCCAAGGGGAAATGATGCTCGTAAGCAGCGGTTGCTCTTACAAGATGTTGCTACAAACAAGCGTCTACTGTAATGCCAAAATTATGTTGTGCATTTTGCAGACAAATTGGAAGATAAGGTTTTGGCCTATTCCTAAAATAATCCACCTCCAATCACATTATCATATTCAAAATAATCAAATATAGCTATGATAAGGTTCTTCAGTAGGGTCTAATGACTTCAGCTAATGTGAGAGATTTGTGTGTGCGCTTTAATGATCCCTTCTTTCACTGTGTGTTTTTATGATGTACTCTTTCCTCCTTTTCCCTTCTTTGCATATGTCTTGAGGATCTGCCTTCTCTGGTAGCTTTGAACCTTGCTGTTGTATGTAGTAGCTTGTTTCCACTGTGAATTGAGACATGTTATTCAAACCCTTCAATGCTTCTGAACATTTAAAGCACTCTATGTCAAAGAGGTTTATTCCTTCACTTCTTTGCCTGTTTTTCCATCTGTAAAATGGGGATAATACTTAGCTTCGTAAAATGTTTTGAAATCTATAGATGAAAAGCACATTGTAAGTTACAAGCATTACATGTGTGGGATGCCTTGATTTTCCATTTTGAAACTTTTGCAGAACTACATATACAATTTGTCAGTAGCAATGAAGGGGTTAATTTGATATTCCAGCTGTCTTATTGTGTATCTATCCTTGCCCACATCCTTTATTCAGCAATTTAGTTCTTCCTTGTTACTTTTTTTCACATAATTCCTCCCTCCCTTCCTTTCACTTCTTACAGTCTTCCACTCCGCTTCCCTTCCGTTGCTAATTACTAACTGTGCCCCATCCCCAATGATCCAGGCCTTTTGACGCTGCCGACTGCTGTCAACATGGTGGAAGTGAATGGGACGCATGGGCCTCGACCTGGTCTGCGGATAGACACTACACTGATTTTGTCCTTGAGCGCAATGTGAAGAATGCAGGAATTCATAGTGATGCCATTGGCTATGCTGTACAAACTACCATGACCGATCTATGAGACGTGGGCATTTTTGGAGCTTGAGGCTGCTCTGTAACACAGTCCGGAATGTTACATTTTTTGAGGTGTCTCTAAGATAAGGACAATGGACCCAAAGCTGATTAGGAAAACCGAGACCTTGTGCCAAGGCCCCTGCACATGCATATTTAATCTTTTAAAGAAAAAGAAAATAGCATATACACTGCAAGTCTGCTACCCTAGGTATTCTTGTACTGAAAAGAGTGTGTATCTTTTTAATTGTGTTAAGATTTTTCTTAACGATTAAAGGATTTTAGCTGATTGTAACTCTGAGGACCCCCGCAGGAGTTTGCATTTGTAACAAAGCTGGGTATTGCACCTGTGGTATTCGGTGTGATTTCAGGAATCTAACTTAATCAGGGGACCATCAGTGGTGTGTAACTGCCCTTCCTCTTGCACCAGAATTGTTTTGTTTAAAAACCACAGAAGGAATGGGTGCTTTACAATTGAGCCACTCTAAGTCTGTTGGTAACAAGTTCTGTAGTTATGTTACTTGAAAATAATATGTTCCTTGGAAATAAAATGGAATTATTTTATTTAAAAAAAAATTTACCTGTCAGAGTCCCTGATAAGGTACAGAGTAGAATTGAGAGGGGGTGAGGGATATATTTTTGAAGGATGGCTCAATTGCTTGTGTAGGAAAACTGTTTCTTCCCCAGTTTTCACAATAGGGAAGGTTTTTAAGACTTTAGCTATTAGTGGAATAGCTCAGTCCATATCTATACGTACACTTAAGAACAGCTCAGTTCTTAATACACTGAACCAAAGGCTTGATGTCAGTGTCCTCCTAGCAACACTCCACCGCAGTCTGTTTGGATTAACTATTACAACAGAAAATGGTTAGCAATGAGTTTTTTAGCTCCCAGTATTCTGCATATTGCTACTAAAATAACTGGTTTGGAGCATTAGTTTGGAAAATGCTCTAACTTTGGAAAAATACCATTTTAGTCTCTGAAATTGTTTGCAACAGTTTACTTCAGAAATTGAACTATTTTGAACAGTTTGAAGTAAGGGGAAGTGTGAGAGAGAAATCTTAGGCTTGGTCTACACTACAGACTTATTTTGATATAACTGAGTCACTCGTGTGTGAAAAAACCACCACTCTGAGCGATGCCATTGTACCAGCTGAAATCCACATGTAGACAGCAATGTGTCGACAGGAGGGCTTCTCCTGTCAACATAGCTTCCGCCTCAAGTAGGTGAAGCATTATGCTGATGGGAGAAGTGCTTCCATTGGCATATGTAATGTCTTTATTAAGCTCTGCAGTGGCACAGCTACAGTTCTGTATGTATAGACTTACTCCCCATTCATCAGTAGAATATACTACTCTCTTGGATCACAGATTTTTCCTTCCTTTATTCCACTGTTGCTACCTACAGCCCTGCTACACTTTCTGACTTGATCTAGGAATAGGATCTATGGGCTCTGAAGGTCATGTCATACAGACATCTTTGGTCTAATGGGAGTTTGCCAAGCTATGTCTGTAGATGCCTTACATTCCCCATCCTGACAAAAGAGGACATTTCTCCCTAAATATTGCAATGGGCCTTCCATTGTTTTTGGTCTTGCAATTAGGAAAGGCACTTCTTAAAAATAGTGTCTTACTGACATCTGAACCAATAGCCCAGTTCACTGGCTTAGTGAGAATTTTCAGCCTTCTCTGACTTCGTTGGTTTTATAGCAAAATGCTTTTGCAGTTTGGATTTTCAGAAGCCACATTTAACCATTGCAGATAATGATTTTAGCTGTGTATTAATGATCCAGTGGTGACTAGAATAGCTTCAGACTCCTTTTATTTAGGTTTATTCATGCAAGGTGGACCTTGTAAGTGTTTGATGGTTCACAAGGTTCAGACAGCTTTTTTTACTAAAGCAAAACTACTTTTCTTTGTTAGTTTTTGTATTTCAGAAGTACTAGAAGAACTTAAAAATGAAATCTATCCTACCAAGCAGGTACAGCACTCTATCAGCTAAATATTTTATAAGTGAGAGAAAATTGATTAGAGAGAGAGAGGGTGTGTATGTAAGATGGAATGGCAAAACATCCTACTCTTTAAAAAAACATAAAAAACAAAAAAACCCAACTTTTTCCTTATGACAAATACTGATTAGTTCATAACGGCTTTATACTTATTTCATAAGTTATCCAAGAATCTGTGTTTAACTCCAACGTGAACATGTCAGCTGTTTAGATTACTGCAGATACTGATTGAAAATCCAGATGGCAGAGAACACTCGATGGAATGAAGAAATTTGCTACCTCTTCTAGTGGGCTGTGGTATAACGCACGTTAGGGGCTGTTGTGTTACAGCAGCACCGTTGTTAAAGCTTGCCGTATTTATTATACAACACCTGGTGTGGAAAGACAGCTCGTTCAAATGTTACAAAGTCAAGTTAATGGTTGGCTTGGAATGAACTAGCCTCAAAATAAATGTATTTTTAAGCATTGTATATGTTACTGCCAGTTGGGTTTGAATCTCACTTGCTTCCTAAGAACCTAATACTCCTCTCACCATATTTAACTCAGTGGAGTCACTCTTGATTTCCACGAAGGTAAGTGACAGAAGACAGAGGTCCCAAACTAGCAGACTGAAAACTTTTAATGGTCACATTGGCCACTAAACATCCTTTAGATGGTAACATGTAGCCTGATTTTTTTGAAGGGGCTAAGCATCTGATACAAGAATATCCAGAGTTGTTACAGTAGTGCAAAAACAAAAGGTGTTTGGAAGAGAGAGAGAACCTCAGACATCAGTATAAGCCAACCTGACAATAAGGGGGGTATGTGGAGACTCTCTGGTGGGAATGACGACAAATGGTCATAAATTTATCTACTGCAGAGTTCCTTGTGCCTTCTCCTGAATCATCTGGTTCTGGCCATTGACAGACTGGATTATGAGCTTTGACAGTCCCACAGGACTGATTGTCTGGCAACTGCAGTGTTTGTCATTGACTACAATGGGAGGTGCAAATGTTCAGTACCTTTGAAAATCATGTCATTTGTAACGTAATCAGCATGGCTGAATGTGAACCGGCGAGTTAAAAGTAAAAGGTTCTGTATCCTATTTCCAGTCCCCTGGCTCATATTTCCCTTCCAGAAAAATATCTTGTAGCTTGGAATGTATGCAACATGTTTGCCGAATCCTCCATTAGCCAGTACCAGTCTATTCAAATGTCGGAACAATTTTAGAATATGCATTTGCAATTAAATCTTCATTAGCAGTGGTCTTTCTGCATTACCCCTCCCCTGTGGAAACACCCAGAAGTATTGCCACATGGTTTAATGGTAACTGATGTCCACTCAACATTCATCTCTTCATTGTAACCGGCACCTGTTCCTAAGGAGCTTCTCTCCCTTTCTAACAGATACCAGCCTGCAGTGAATAGTCCGTATTGGAAGTAATGATGAATGGCTGGTAAAATTAAAACAACTTGGGAGTTACTTTAAAAAAAGTCTAGATTGTGTCAGTCCCTGTATAAACATGTGGGAGAAAAGTCTGAAAGATTCTGTGCCCTACCTGTTAAATAACAGAGAACTTGCACTCCACATTTGAGATGACATGTTCCCAAGCTTTTTTTCTGCTTTCACTTTAGAAATCTAGGAATATTAAGAGAGGCCTTCCTTAGTTTTTCTAAATCATAGAATATTAGAGTTGGAAGGGACCTCAGAAGGTCATCTAGTCCAACCCACTGCCCAAAGCAAGACTATCTGAATACCTTCCATTTCTTTGAGTTCCAGAGGGGTAACCCTGTGAGTCTGTTTTTAGCAAAGGAGAGAAAGTCCTGTGGCACAGGAGTAACAAATTGTTTGTGGGCAGAAACCTTGCATCCGATGAAGTGGGTTTCTGCCCACAAAAGCTTATGCCCAAATAAATTTGTTAGTCTTCAGGGTATGTGGCAAACAGCTGGCTTCTCCCTAGTGGGTCTTGCACTTTTGCCTCTTATAGTGGGCCAGGGCATCGCTGGTTACCCTGTCTTCCCAGGGAGGGGCTTAGGGACCTTGGCCCGCCCACTCCACCAGGTCCCAGTCCAGGGTCCCTCTGAGCAGCAGCTATGTGCTGCTGGCACCTTACTTGCAGCTGCAGACTTTTCCCCTGGGCTATTTTCCTCCCTCTGTCTTTCTGGCTTCTTGAGCCCAGTACCTTCTTCAGGACTCCACCTCTCTCCCACACACTGCTGTACTCTGTTCTGTTCTTCACGACTCCACACACCATCGTACTCCATTCTGTTCTGTTCTTCACAATCTCCACACACTCCTCTGCTCACCACACACCTACTCCTTCAACTTCCACACTGCCTCTCAAGAGTAGAGGATTTTTATCAGACACCTGGGTGGGGCATTAATCGGTGCCAGCTGACCCTAATTACCCTTTGGCTAGTCTACAGGTAATAAAGCCCGGATCATTCTAGCACTTACATACTGCCCTTCCAGAACTTTCCCAGTGCCCTCTGCCTAATAATATCCTATTATGTACAAAAACTACATCAAAAGAACATTAAGTTGCAAAGCACCCAGAAGCTAAGCAATGTCAGAATTAAAATTGTGTAAACTTAATTTGGCTTATTTGTGCTTATGCATTATGACACAGTTGGGAATTGTTCATTGACATAATAGTTCTTCCATAGCATCTCTTTCAGTGCAGCCCCACAAAGTGGCTGAATTAAGGTTACATAGGCAACTGCAAGTCTAGCATTTCCTAACTTGACTTGACTATGCAATCTAAATATTTTTTAAACATTTTTGCATATTATTTCCTATTATTTTTAAAAGAAAATGTTGTTTTAAATCTATTGTGTGTAAATGTAACAATCCTCCTGTCCCACACCATGACAGTTTGAAATTTGAGTACCACAGCACAGATAGCTTCCTCTTGAACTACAGAATTAACTACATCAGTTGACATCAAGAGATCGGGGAATGGAGAGCTGGATATTCACAGTGGTTAATGGGAAAGAGCCTATGAATGGATTGCTGGGTCTGGGGTTGGGAGGGTTTGTTAGGGAGAGCTGTACCTGTTGTGCACTCCCACGCGTTTCTCCCTCCCTCCTTCCTTTTTTTGTTTAAATAAGAAATCTCTGTCCTTCTCTGGTGACAGTGGGGAGAAGAGGAGAGAAATGGGAGGCCTGGCCCATGTGCCCTCCTGCTACGAGTGCTCTGTCAGTTACTAACCATTGTCAGGCAATGGCTGCTGCTGCTCTGGCATGAACCTGGCCTCAAAATGTTTGCATTTAGTTAATTACTTGTTTTTTTTTCTCTCCGCACTTTATTCCTGTTCGCTTTATTCCTATTCACTGGGGGTGAGGGGAGGGCACACGCCTCTGCCCCAGAGACTCTGCTGCATTTATAGGCCCTGGGGAAACGGCGCCCCAGAATTGGCTGCCCACCCCCGCCAGGGGTGCACAGCTCTCTTGCTGTGATGGCGCCGTAGGGCTAGAGTTCCCGGCAGAGGCGAGATGGCACTTCAAAGCCACCCCCCACTGCCACCCCACCCCAGCTTTCGGTTACAAAAGCAAAACTATCATTAATGCAGTGCTGCCCAACTGGTCTGGCTACAGGTTAGCTGTCATTTGTTTCTCCTCCGTCAGGTTGTATCTCCCTCCTGAGTGTCCCTCAGGGCCATGCTCAGGTCTCTTCTGGGGCACAGTTCTAGTCCTAAAATTCCAAAAACAAAAGTAGATTCTTTGCCCCTTCTCAGCTCCATGAGCTTTTCCTCTTCAGTGCTAAAAGGAAGACTTCCCTTCAATCACCCTGCTTCAGAGACTACTGCTGGAGCCTGTCTCCCTCCTGTAGCTCCTCACAACTGAGCGCTCTCTGAGCCCTTCCCAGTTCGGTCTGATAACTGAACCAGATTGGCTGGACCGTGGTCCTTTAAAAGGGCAGGCCACCCTGTTAGTGTCGAAATTGAGAAATCAAACACTCAGAATCAGGAAATTTCAAAAGCCAAGGTTCTCCTTCGAGTGGTTGCTCAGATGCATTCCACTTAGGTGTGTGCGCGCCCTCGTGCACAGCCCTCCGGAGAACTTTTCCTAGCAGCCCCTGCAGGGGCCGGTCTCAGCGCCCCCTGGAGTCCCGCCCTTATGTGGCGGTACATATAGCGGGACCGGCCCCTCCCCTCCTCAGTTCCTTCTTTCCGCCCGTGACGGCCAGTTGAGAACTACCCCTGCTCTTCAACAGTTGTGTTTCTCCTTAAAAAAAGTGAGTAGATAGTTTATCAGTTCGCCCTGAACTAAGTTAGTTTTTAGTTAGTGAGGGTTTTTAGTTAGTTAGGGAGCCTTCGGGCTCAAGGCGTCCCGGCTATGCCGGGTTCGCCGGGCTTCAAGCCATGTGCTAGCTGCGGCAAGGCCTTCCCAGCTAGCGACCCCCATGACCGTTGTTTGCGGTGTTTGGGGGAACTGCACCGTAGGGATCGGTGCAGTATCTGTAAGTCCTTTAAGCCTCGGACTCAGAGGGAGCGTGAAGTGAGGCTTAGGGCTTTTCTGATGGAGTCCGCTTTAAGCCCGGCGTCCGAGCCATCGCGGACTACTCCGGCACCGAGTGTGTCTTCGGTGCGGAGTGCGCCTCCGGCACCGGGGGTCTCGGTGCCGAAGAGGAAGAAGCGCCATCCACGCTTGCAGCGCTCCCCCGCACCGCAGGAGCGGCCGGGGTCGAGTTCGGAGGTGCTCCTCCTCATGGACGTGCCGCCGGCATCTGCTCCGGCACCGGCCCCTGCTCCGGCACCGGCCCCGGCACCGACACTTACTAGGGAGGCTCCCCCGACTCCTGGTAGTGGGGGACCCCCTATACGGGACCCTTCGACGCCGGAGGCTATCGAGGCGGCTCAGGCTTTGTTGGAGCTGCCTACGCCTCCGGCACTCTCTCACCGGAGAGAGCCAGGGCCCGTTTCCCGGGGCAAACCCGCGATGGGGGGCCCCGAAGGGTGGGCGGCCCCAGCACCGGTGGACAGGCCGCCCACCACCCGACGCAGGAGAGTCGAGCTCGGAAGCTCCTCTCCATCTTCGTCCTCGGACGACGCGTCGCGGCACCGTTCCCGGCACCGCTCCAGGTCCCGGCACCGCTCCCGGCACCGTTCCAGGTCCCGGCACCGCTCCGGACGTCGCTCTTTGTCGCGGCACCTCTCCTCGTCGTCGAGTTCTGACTCTGCACCGAGACGGCGTTCTCGGCACCGCTCCCCAGCATCAAAGCGGCGAAAGACTTCCCGGTACCGGTCGCCTTCTTCTTCGGCGTCGCCTCGTCGGCACCGAAGTAGGAGTCGCTCCTCGAGATCGTCGCGTGGTGGGTCTCGGAGCGCTCCTTCCCGGCGTCATCACCGCCTGCGTTCTCCTGACTCGGGGTCCCGGACTCGACGTCAGGAACGTATATGGTCGTCGGCACCGCAGCCGGCACCGCAGCCGGCACCGGACCCAGTACTGTTACCGGCACCGGCACCGACTGTTGCGGCACCGGTTTTGCCCTCGGCACCGGTGCCGCCTTTGAGCTGGCCACAGGGACCCTGGCAGTGGCCGTTATGGGCCCAGTGGGCGGCTCAGCTGGGGCAGGGAACTATGTCGGCCCCTGCCTCCGTCACCCAAACTCAGCAAGCACCTTCGGTGCAGGAGGGTGACCGCTCCTCTGGGGAAGAGGAGGTGGAGGAGGACCCTGGGGAGGGCCCCTCCACTGGGCCCCGCCGCCCATCTTACTCCTCATCGCCGGATGAGGCGGCGGTAAGAGACCAAGGAGCCCCGCTCATTGATTTTAAAGCCCACCAGGAGCTTCTAAAGCGGGTGGCTTTGAACCTTGGCCTTGAGGTCAAGGTGTTAGAGGAAGAGGTGGACCCCCTCTTCGGCCGTGTGGGGGCCCAGGGACCAACGAGGGTGGCCCTTCCCGTACATGAGAGGGTCCTGCGCCTGGCTAAGTCAGTCTGGCAGACCCCTGCCTCGGTTGCCCCGACCTCTAAGGGCGCCGAGAAGAAGTATTACGTGCCAGCCGAGGGGCACGAGTACTTGTATGCGCACCCTGCCGCGGGTACTTTGGTGGTGGATGCCGCCAACCAAAAAGACAGGCAGGGTGCTCAGACTGCCTCCCCTAAAAATAAGGAAGGCAGGAGGCTGGACCTTTACGGTAGAAAGGTCTATTCTACTGGGGCGCTTCAGCTGAGGGTGGCCAATCATCAGGCCCTCCTCGGCAGGTATAATTTGAACCTGTGGGACTCCTTAAGGAGGTTTTCGGAGTCTCTCCCTCCAGACCAAGCAGTGGACTTTGGTTTGGTGCTGGAGGAAGGGTTGTCTGTGGCAAGTGCGGCCCTGCAGTCTGCGTCGGACGCCGCAGACACAGCCAGCAGGGCTATGGCCTCCGCCGTTGCAATGAGGCGGGCAGCGTGGCTGCAGTCCACAGACTTGTCGTTGGAGGTGCAGCAGTCCATCCAGGACCTACCTTTCGATGGAGCCGCCCTCTTTTCGGAGAGGACGGACGAGAAGCTGCACGCTCTCAAGGACTCGAGGGCAACGCTGCGCTCCTTGGGCCTGTACACGCCCCAGGCGGCTAGACTGCAGAGTCGCCAGCAGCCGCAGCAACCGCCGCAACGTCAGCGGCAGCAGTCTAGGCCGCAGCCTAGGCCCTTCCCCACCGCAAGGGGCAGGGATAGGACCAAGGGCTCTGGACGGCGCGATCGCCCGCCGCCGTCCTCCTCTTCCTTTAAAGGACCCTCTCAGGGGCCTAAGGGGAAGAGACAATTTTGACGGTGTCTCCGAGGGTGGCACCGTCTCATGTTCCCTGGGTTCCCCGCCTTTCCTGGACAGGCTCAAGCCGTATCTCGGCCTGTGGCGGGAAGTAACATCGGACCAGTGGGTCCTCAGCATCGTGCGCTGGGGATATGCCCTTCAGCTCCTGGCCTCCCCTCCCCACTCCCCACCCCCCCCGTCCCTCTTCAGGGACCCATCTCACGAGCAATTACTCCTTCAGGAGGTTCAATCCCTCCTAGTCAAAGGAGCAATAGAAGTGGTTCCACCACTCGAGGTGGGGAGGGGATTCTATTCGAGGTACTTCCTCGTTCCCAAGGCCAACGGAGGCCTCAGGCCTATATTGGACCTGCGCAGGCTCAACAGGTTCATAAGAAAGCTGAAGTTCCGCATGGTATCCCTAGCGTCCATCATTCCCGTTCTAAACCCAGGGGACTGGTTTGCCGCCCTCGACCTGAAGGATGCGTACTTTCACGTCTCCATCCTTCCCGCCCACAGGCGGTACTTAAGGTTTGTGGTAGCTGCTGGCCACTACCAGTTCACGGCCTTGCCCTTTGGCCTGTCTTCCTCCCCCAGAGTGTTCACCAAGTGTATGGCGGTGGTGGCGGCCTTCCTGCGGCGCAGGGGGGGTCCAGATATTCCCCTACCTGGACGACTGGTTAATCAGGGGCAAGACCAGGTCGCAGGTGTGCGAGGCGGTCTCTCTCGTCCAGTCCACCTGCCATGCTCTGGGGCTGCTCATAAACGAGCAGAAGTCGACGCTGCGTCCGGTGCAACGCATAGACTTCATAGGGGCCCACCTGGACTCGGTGCAGGCGAAAGCCTCCCTCCCACGTTCGAGGTTCGAAGCCATGACAGCGATAATATCGCAGCTTCAGAGGTGCCCCACGACTACAGCCAGGCACTGCCTGCAGCTGTTAGGCCACATGGCCTCGTGCACCTATGTGGTGAGGTTGGCCCGCCTCAGGCTCAGGCCCCTCCAAGGTTGGCTGTCCAGGGTTTACATGCCCAGCAGGCATGCTTTGAGCAAGGTGGTAACGGTGCCCCCTTGGGTGTTGGGGTCACTGACTTGGTGGCTGGACCCCAGGACTGTGTTGGAAGGGATTCCCTTCAGGGCCTCCACCCCCTCGGTCACCCTGATCACGGACGCATCGGACCGGGGGTGGGGAGCCCATATCACCGGTGGTCTGACCACGCAGGGTCGCTGGTCCCGGGGGGAATTGGCCCTCCATATCAATGTAAAAGAATTGAGGGCGGTCAGACTGGCATGCGAGGTGTTTCGCCACTCTTTATTGGGGAGAATGGTGCAGGTGTTAACAGACAATACCACTGCAATGTATTACATCAACAAGCAAGGGGGGGCGCGCTCCTCGGTGTTGTGTCAGGAGGCGCTCCGACTCTGGGACTTGGCGGTGAGATGCAATTTCTGTTTAACCGCCTCTCACCTGCCTGGGGTCAGGAACGACGAGGCGGACCGCCTCAGCAGGTCATTCCTACCTCAATACGAATGGTCTCTCCACCCAGAGGTGGTGGACAGGATTTTCCGCGTGTGGGGTGTTCCCCATCTGGACCTCTTCGCGTCAGCGCAGAACGCGAAGTGCCCGAGGTTCTGCTCGCTCAGGGGTCGCGAGCCGGGCTCTCTTTCGGACGCATTCCTCCTCGAATGGACGGGGGCCCTCCTGTATGCGTTTCCCCCCTTCCCGCTCTTGCCCAGGGTCCTCTTGAAAATCAAGAGGGACAGAGCGGATGTGATTCTGATCGCCCCGGCGTGGCCGAGGCAGTACTGGTTTTGCCTGCTCCTGGACCTGTCTGTCGCTCCCCCGATCGAGCTCCCGAGGAGACCGGACCTGCTCTCCCAGGACCACGGCCGGCTACTGCATCCCAACCTGGACTCCCTGCACCTGATGGCCTGGAGGCTCTCTGGCTGACGGAGGAGGAGAGAACCTGCTCGGAGCAGGTCCAACGCGTGCTGTTGGGAAGCAGGAGGCCCTCCACGCAGCTCGCCTACAGGGCCAAGTGGAGGAGGTTCACCTGCTGGTCGGAGTCGCGGGGCGAAAACCCCGGTACGTCCCCCGTGCAGGCGGTCCTGGACTACCTGCTGCAGCTTAGGCTACAGGGGTTAGCGTTGGCCTCCCTCAGGGTACACCTGGCGGCCATATCGGCGTTTCACCAGCCGGTGGGGGGACGTTCCCTGTTCTCCCACCCCATGTCGGTGAGGTTCCTCAGGGGTGTAGAGAGGCTTTACCCGCAGGTCCGTGACCCGGTGCCTCCCTGGGATTTGAACCTGGTCTTAGATAGGCTAACGGGTCCCCCCTTTGAGCCCTTAGCCACCTGCCCAATGATGATCCTTTCCTGGAAGGTGGCTTTTCTCGTGGCCATTACCTCGGCCAGGAGGGTCTCTGAGCTAAGGGCCTTAACCTCGGAGCCCCCCTATACCGTGTTCTATAAGGACAAGGTTCAGCTTAGGCCTCACCCGGCGTTCCTGCCTAAGGTAGTCTCCCGGTTCCATTGTAACCAAGATATTTTCCTCCCCGTGTTTTTTCCTAAACCGCACGGGTCCGAGGACGAGAGGAGACTGCACACCCTCGATGTGAGGAGGGCGTTGGTGTTCTACCTGGACAGGACGAGGCCGCTCCGAAAGACCACGCAGCTCTTCGTCGCGGTGGCAGAGAGGATGAGAGGCTCCCCGGTCACCTCCCAGTGCATCGCCAGGTGGATCACCGCCTGCATCCGGCTCTGCTACGAGCGTGCAGGCGTCCAGCTCCCAGGAGTGGTGACGGCCCACTCGACGAGGGCCCAGGCCGCGTCGGCGGCCTTCCTGGAAAGGGTTCCCCTGGATGACATCTGCAGGGCTGCCACCTGGTCTTCGGTGCACACCTTTGCTGCGCACTACGCTGTCGTCCAGCAGTCAAGGGACGACGCGCGAGTCGGCAGGGCCGTGCTGAGGGCAGCTCGTCGCTGACTCCTACCCACCTCCAAGGTATGGCTCGGGAATCACCTAAGTGGAATGCATCTGAGCAACCACTCGAAGGAGAAAACGTAGTTACTTACCAGTAACTGTTGTTCTTCGAGATGTGTTGCTCAGATCCATTCCACACCCACCCTCCGTCCCCGCTGTCGGAGTCGGCAGAAAGAAGGGACTGAGGAGGGGAGGGGCCGGTCCCGCTATATGTACCGCCACATAAGGGCGGGACTCCAGGGGGCGCTGAGACCGGCCCCTGCAGGGGCTGCTAGGAAAAGTTCTCCGGAGGGCTGTGCACGAGGGCGCGCACACACCTAAGTGGAATGGATCTGAGCAACACATCTCGAAGAACAACAGTTACTGGTAAGTAACTACGTTTTCCCTCTGTAACTTTGTCTTCGTTACAGTACACACCTTGAACATTTTCTGCCATACATTACTACTGAAACGTTTAACAGGTAAAAAGGAATACGAAATGCTACAACCGAGCTAACGTTTGCAAAAGCTTAATTTTTTGGCGTTCCAGAGCTTGCAACAGCTTCTCTGATTTATCACTGCATTGTTGAAGATTTCCCGTTTACTAAGACTTTGGGTTTGGAAGGTGGAATTATTGTTTAGAGATTTATTTCTCTGATAAGCAGGACAAGTGGGTGTCTTGTTCAACTTTGTGCATCTTAATAAAGCAGATAATCTCTTGTATGATTAATAAAATAGTCATAATTTACTTTTTGTCATTTCATATAGTTTAAATCCCCATTTTATTTGTGAGGGAATTCCTGAACCAATAGAATTTCCCCAGTAGGCTGGATGATCACGTTCATCAGGCTATTTTCCAATGCCAAGCCGTTTGTTTCCATTTTAAACGGACACTGACAACATGTTAACTCTTTCATTTTGAACTGCCTTAAAATGATTTTAAGGAGTGGGGAAACTTGTTTTGGATTCATATTCTTATAAACTGGACCACCTGCAATCTGCAAGTGCAGCTTCCATTAAATTAAGAAAGCATTGCATGGCTCTAAATAGATGGCCCTAAACCTTCGTGGTGGCTAGATTTTGATTTCTGTTTGTTCTACTTACATATTCCAAACATATATAGAAAGATTTCTCGCACTTTTGGAAATGAAATGTCTTATTAAACTCATTGATAAATACAAACCCTGCTGTTCCGGCCTTTCTAAGAGATGTTTTCACCTTTAAATCATCTGATTTCATATACACATCATTCAAAATTGTGCCTATATAAAAGGAGAGTGGTGTACTGAATGCTAAAGAGGATGTAGGCAAGTTACTTTGCTGTATACCACCCAATTAACAAGCAATATTGACGGCTGTTCAGGTGATTAGTGGGATGTATTGATTAAAGAGCAGTGTCCAAATTCAAGAGAATACATTTTAAGTTTTGCAGTAAGGATTACAACTCTGCTTATCTTCCCTCACCCCTGCGCTGTGATTCACTGCTTGCTACTTCCCATTAGGGATGAAGCTGTGCAACAGAATGAGAACGTTCTTGCCTGATAATTTACTTTCTGATAAGTTTCTCTCTTCATTCAACTCACCCTGGTAGTCTGGTAAATACAAATTGAATTTTTTCTCTAAAGGGTGACATGGACATAAAATTGTTTTAAGATTAATGTATCAAGTTGTTTCTTTAATGCTAAAACAAGATTACTTACCAGTAACTGCTGTTCTTTGAGATATGTTGCTCATGTCCATTCCACTATAGGTGTGTGCACGCCTCCATGCACGGTTACCTGGAACTTTTTTCCCCTTAGCAGGTCCTGTAGGGCTAGCTCCGGCACCCCCTGGAGTCCCACGCACATGCCATGCTTTATGAGGCACTGCTGGCCCTACACCCCCTCAGTTCCTTTTTTCTGCCCATGACGGTTGCTGGAACTATCCTTGCTCATAGCAAGTACTATACCCCTTGTTTGGACTTGTTTGCAATCTGTGTTTGGTTTTAGTTAGTTAAGTAGTTAAGAGTAGTAGGACATAAAACAGTCTCAGCTGGGACTTTGCATGTCGCCAGGCTTCAAGCCGTGTGCCTCCTGCAGGAAGGCCTTCTCACTTAGTGACCCCAGTGACAGCTGTCTTAAGTGCCTGGGAGAAGCCCAAAGAAAGGATAAATGTAGAATCTGCAAGGCTTTCAAATCAAGGACTCAAAAAGAGAGAAATCTAGTTGAAAGCTCTGCTGATGGAGGCAGAGCTCCACCTAGCATCTGAGCTGGCCCACTCTGCCTCGGTACCAAATGTGGCATCAGTACAGAGTGTGCCGTCGGCACCATCCACAACTCAGCACCATGCAATTTCACCGGTACCGAAGAGGAAGAAGTGGAGCGCAGATGCTCCCCAATGCTCTTTGGAGCGTGACCCTGTGACCCCACTTCTCGGCACAGCTTGCAGTGACGGAGGCAGTCCTTATCGTCCTTCAGGTCGGAGGCATTAAGGGGATGTTCCCCAGCATGAAGAGGTGCCCGTGACCCGGGACGGACACGGTACCGCAAGTCATAGAATCATAGATTATTAGAGTTGGAAGGGATCTCACGAGGTCATCTAGTCCAACCCTCTGTTCAAAGCAGGACTAACCTCAGCTAAATAATCCCAGCCAGGGTTTTGTCAAGCTGCATCTTAGAAAACCTGTAAAGATGAAGATGCCACCACCTCCCTAGGTAACCCATTCCAGTGCTTCACCACCCTCCTACTGAGAAACTTTTTCCTAATGTCCAACCTAGACCTCCCCCACTGCAACTTGAGACCGTTGCTCCTTGTTCTGTCATCTACTACCACTGAGAACAGCCTAGCTCCATCCTCCCTGGAACCCCCTTTCAGGTAGTTAAAGGCTGCTATCAAATCCCCCCCTCATTCTTCTCTTTTGCAGACTAATCAAGCCTAGTTCCCTCAGCCTCTCATAAGTCTTGGGCCCGGTCTAAACTTACCTTTGCTATTCGGCGGCAGTTGACAGGAGATACGCAAGTGACATAAATCACTTGCGTATCTCCCGTCGACTTTGCAGCATCTCCTCTGCGCGCCGTCCACGCTGCGCTGCATCAAAGAGAACAGTGTTCCCTTCGACAGCGCTACGCCACTTACCGGGGTGGTTTTCCTGCGTTGCTTGCTGGATCAACTGAGCGCATCTATACAGACCGCTCAGTCGATCCAGAGCAATCGATCTGACAGTGGCAAATTTGCCACTGCCAGTGTAGACCCAGCCTTGGGTTCCAGCCCCCTAATAATTTTTGTTGCCCTCTGCTGAGTTTTCTCCAACTTTTCCACATCCTTTTTGTAGTGGGGGCCCAAAACTGGACACATTTCTCCAAATGCGGCCTCATCAGTACCGAATAGAGGGGAATAATCACTTCCCGCGATCTGCTGGCAATGCTCCTACTAATGCAGCCCAATATGCTATTAGCCTTCTTGGCAACCAGGACACACTGCTGACTCATATCCAGCTTCTTATCCACTGTAACCCCCAGGTCCTTTTCTGCAGAACTGCTGCCTAGCTCATCGGTCCCCAGTCTCTAGCTGTGCATCAGATTCTTCCCTCCGAAGTGCAGGACTCTGCACTTGTCCTTGTTGAACCTCATCAGATTTTCTTTTGGCCCAATCCTCCAATTTGTCTAGGTCACTCTGTATCCTGTCCCTACTTTCCAGAGTATCTACCATTCCCCATAGTTTAGTGTAATCTGCAAACTTGCTGAGGGTGGAATCTACCCCATCCTCCAGATCATTAATGAAGATGTTGAACAAAACCAGCCCCAGGTCTGACCTCTGGAGCACTCTGCTTGTGACCGACTGCCAGCTAGACATGGAGCCTTTGATCACTATCCATTGAGTCCGATGATCTAGCCAGTTCTCTCTCCATTTTATAGTCCATTCATCCAACCCATTCTACTTTGACTTGCTGATAAGAATACTGTGGGAGACTGTATCAGAAGCTTTGCTGAAGTCAAGATATATCATGTCCACTGCTTTCCCCATATCCACAGAGCCAGTCACCTCTTCATAGAAAGCAATCAGGTTGGTGAGGCATGACTAGCCCTTGGTGAGTCCATGTTGACTGTTCCTGATCCCCTTTCTATCTTTCAAATGCCTTAAAATAGATTCCTTCAGGACCTGCTCCATGATTTTTCCAGGGATTGAGGTGAGTCCAGGGCCTCTGACTCCAATGCTACTTCGGGGTCTCCTGGGGAGGCAGTTGTCAGGTGAATTGATGCCCCGTAAGGTGCCAGAACCCATGGCGCAGTTAGCCCCTGGCTGGCCTCAAGGACAGTTGCCACCCTAATGGCCTTATTGGGTCCCACTGGGTCTCCAGATGGGACCTGGGCCACAATCCATTCAATCTTCGGGAGTGCAGTCCATGCCTCTGGTGCCGGAAAAGGCCCATCAGCACACTCCTTGGTTGAGGAGGCAGACCCCCATGAGGGAACCTCAGCGGGTACAACTTTTCACCAGGAGGGGCCACACCAGGCAGGCTGCACCACTGCAATCCTCCTCACCTGGCGAGGCAGTCTTCCAGGAAAAAGGAGAGAGGCTTTTAAATTTCTGCCTAAGTGACAACAAATATGCTGTTTTAACTAACAAAACCACAGAGGAAGCGGACGTGGATATCACCTGATGGGCGAACAAAGAACATGATAGACTTTGTACTTATGAATTTCAGGTTAAAATCAAATGTGGTGTTGTGGAGATGATTTGTGGCTGACATGGGAGAAGACCTTGAATTACTGCTGGCATCATTGATGGTGAGAGCAGATGTAATAGTGCCAAGAACTAAGATCTACCTTGTAGAAAAAATTGAAAGAGCCAGATATTAGGAAAGACTACAAAAAAGACACGTGGAAAAATGTCACATATCTAATAAAAGAAGAAATGAACATTGAAGAGATGTGGAACAGTGTAAAAAAATGGGTTTGAGAGTGGTTGAACTTGTGTTGGACTATAAGGCCAAAACGAAGAAATCAAGGTGGACAACAGAAGAAGTGCTGGGTAGGAACAGAAGAAGACAAGGGTAGGAAGCTGAAGAAGAATAAAAAGGAAGATGAAAGTTTGAGTTGAATATAATAGAAATAAGAGAAAGCAAAGAGAGATGGAAACAACTTGAATAAGAAAATAGTGTAAACAAACACATGTGAAGTAAAATTGTATGCACGTTTTATCGCAAGATAAGAGAACTAAGTAGGACGTGTGTGTTGAAGATGTGGTGAAAGACGAGCATGGACAAACAGATAAAGAATGATCATGTGCAGAACACAGTAGATAAGATCCTAGAGATGCTTCCCAGAAGAAGTGACAATGCGACCACAGAGCTGCTGCAAACAGCAGTCATTGTGAGACACAAGATATTCAGCAAGATTTACAAACAAAAGCAAGTGCCAAGTGAATGGGAGAAAGTTATAGCAGTACTGATATATAAAAGAAGTACAAGAACTACAGAAGAATCAGTGTATTGAACGTTGAGAAGAGCATTCACCAAGATGTTGCGGAGGAGGATGAAAAGGAATGTAGAAGCATCGCTTTCCAAAGAACAGGCTGGATTTAGACCAAAACTAAGTACAATAGATAAGCTATTTGTGATGAGACCGATATCTGAGAAGTACATAGAACACAAACAAACCTATTGCAACAACTTTAGACTTCCATCAGGCTTTTGATGGAGTTGGCAGAAAGTATTATAGCAAGTTGTGTGGTGTCCCTGAAAAATTGATTAAGGTGATAGAAAACATCTATTGCAAATCTGAGTGCAGTGGGAGTAGACAAGAAACTGGTTAAATGTTTCAGGACAACTTTAGGAGTGAGACAAAGATGCACGCTATCACCCGATTTATTCAACTTGGTACAGGCAGCAGTAATGGCTGCAGCACTGAGAGGTGAAATGGGAGGAGTCATGTCATATGGTAGGACAGTGCATAATCTGAGATTCACCGATGATATTTACTAAGGAGGATTTACAGAGAATAATGACAAGGTAGACCAGGAAAGTAGAAAATTTGGATTGAAGATCAGTATGGAGAAGACAAAAAATATGGCAATTGGAAGACTGAGGTAGAGATCAAACTCTGAGACAAAGAACTAAAACAAGTGGAAAAATGTGTATGCTTTAGAGGACTAATATCAAAGAATGGAAATTGTGACAATGACATAAGAAGAAGAATCAGACTAGCTGCTGTTCGATTTGGAAAATTTGGCAAGGTCTGGAAGGCTAAAGACGTTTTGATAAAAACAAAAATCAGTGTATATGAGACAACTGTCATGCCAATGTTGCTGTATGGGTCGGAATATTGGAGTATGAGGAAAGGCAATGAATAAAAGATGTTTGACTGCAGAAATGAACTGGCTGAGGTGAATGCTGAGAGTTTCAAGACTGCAGAAAATAAAAAAGGAGATAGGAAACAGCTAGGGCAAGAAATAACATTGTCACAGAAGATTCAAGAAAGACGACAGTAACTGTTCGGATACATGTCAAGAATGGACCCAGAAAGAATACCATGCCTGATGATATATACCAGAGAGCAAGGACCTGGAAATAGAGGATGACCAAGGACACGTTGGATGGATATAGTGAAGAATGTCATAGAACAAAAAAAGGTGAATGAAACTATGGAGCTTGTGCAAGATAGAAAATGGTGGACAGACTTCATTTGGCCCCATCATCACTTTTGAGCTGATGGATGGGAATCAAAGACAAAGGAAGACAGTGACCAGATGTTACATCTGGTATCTGAGAGGCCACCATTATTTCCAGTTGAAAGCATAGGGAAATCTGTGACATCTCAGATCCCAAGATGTGGTATCTGTTGGCAAATATTTACTCTTTTATGGCAATTACTATGCATCTAGCTGGCCACATCAGTGCATACTTGAGTTTCAGGACCAGGTGTGGTGCATCCATTGCACAGATTAGGAACATACAATTTGTACATGCCCATCTTCGAAAATCGGGCTCATATCTCCATACTCATCTGCAGAATGAGAATAAATAATATCTGTCTTGCAGGGGTGCTTTGAAGCCTAACAAAGCACCTTTAGATCCTTGGACATAGTAGTTTTACTGCTTTTGCCCTTGTCTTAGCTTTTCCTCACCCTCTCCCTGTGTTGCTCTGGCCTTAATTTAGATTGTGAGCTCTTCTGGGGAGGGGATCCCATCTTTGTTATGTAAAGTGTAATGCAGCTCTAGAACTCTGTGTAAATAAGATTAAAAAGAAGGAAAGTCTTTTTTCAAAGGGATACATAATATCTTGGTTTTAGATTTTTATTAAAAAGTGCTGAAGTATTTGACCAAAGTTAAATTTAAATAGTTGCATGTCCACCTTTTACAACAATGGATAGTCCTGCTTTACAAAGTTTGAATCCAGATCTTGATTTGGGTTCCAACTTCCTCAAAGCACAGAAGGTTTTGGATTAACTTTTTGAGTATTATAAGTAGTAAAGGTGTTGTACAGCACACGTCACTGTTTACATGCAAACTCCATAAAAAAGACTTCAGTGAGATTGTTTGAAGACACTTTTACTTCCAATCTGATCATGCTGGGTTGATGATTGCACTCTACAAAGAGATTTCCTTTACTATGAATGGATTTTTCATACAGTGGAAGATACGAAGAAAATATATGGACCTGTCCTGAGTTTTGAAGCTTATTCTTCAAGGAATCCTCCTTGTAGATTTTTAAGCACCCTTGAAAATTAGTATAAAAGTATCTGAAACAATTTTTAAAGAATGTGTTTGGGTATTTGAAAACCACAGAAAAAGGAAAGTGACTGCTTTTTTTTATCAGATGTTGCATATTTTAAATCCTTGTCTTGTCACTTTTCTAAAACAAGTCTACCTGTCTCTATCCGTCTTCCTACTTTTGCAGCATGCCTCTGATTGTTGATTTACTAGACAGTAAGGAGTTGCTGGAGACTTGCATTGATGAAGCCGCAGGCTTGCATGTTGCTAGTTTGAAAGCAGGAGTTCCAGAAGAGGCAGAACTTAGCTTCCTTCCTCCTGGTACAAAGGAGACAGCTGCTGAAAAAACAGATCCTTCTGGTAAGATCCTAAATCATCATTGCCATTTTCAAAGTAATGGAATTATTGTGATGACTATGTAGTACTTTTCCTCTAAGATCACAAAGGACTCTACAGATTTGACAAACAATATATATAGGGATCACTTCACATAGCACGAAAATACAGCCATCTCCTGAATGTAATACAGGAGCTGTTTTATTCGCACACAGCAATACTGTACTGTAGGTCAGAAGAGAAAATTAAGTATTGGTAAATAGAACATGGTATATAATTATATTGATGATTCATGGAATATTATAGTTGGAAGGGACCTCACAAGGTCATCTAGTCCAACCCCCTGCTCAGAGCAGGACTAACCTCAGCTAAATCATCCCAGCCAGATTTTTGTCAAGCCACAACTTAAAAACCTCTAAAGATGGAGATGCCACCACCTCCCTAGCTAACCCATTCCAATGCTTCACCACCCTCCTAGTGAAAATGTTTTTGCTAATGTCCAACCTGGACCTCCCCCACTGCAACTTGAGACCATTGCTCCTTGTTCTGTCATCTGCCACCACTGAAAACAGCCTAGCTCCATCCTCCCTGGAACCCCCTTTCACGTAGTTAAAGGCTGCTATCAAATGCCCCTCATTCTTCTCTTCTGCAGACTAAACAGGCCTAGTTCCCTGAGCCTCTCCTCATAAGTCTTGTGCTCCAGCCCCCTAATCATTTTTGTTGCCCTCCGCTGGAATCTCTCCAACTTTTCACATCCTTTTTGTACTGGGGGGCCCAAAACTGGACACAATAGTCCAAATGCAGCCTCACCTATGCCGAATAGAGGGGAATAATCACTTCCCATGATCTGCTGGCAATGCTCTTACTAATGCAGCCCAATATGCCATTAGCCTTCTTGGCAACCAGGGCATGCTGCTGCCACCTCATATCCAGCTTCTTATCCACCGTAACCCGCAGGTCCTTTTCTGCAGAACTGCTGCCTAGCTTGTCGGTCCCCAGTCTGTAGCTGTGCATGGGATTCTTCCATCCTAAGTGCAGGACTCTGCACTTGTCCTTGTTGAACCTCATCAGAATTTTCTTGGCCCAATCCTCCAATTTGTTTGTCCTTCTGTATCCTATCCCTCCCTTCCAGGGTATCTACCACTCCCCCTAGCTTAGTGTCATCTGCAAACTTGCTGAGGGTGCAATCTACCCCCTCTTCCAGATCATTAATGAAGATGTTGAACAAAACCCCTCTGGGGCACTCTGCTTGTGACCGGCTGCCAGCTAGACATGGAGCCATTGATCACTACTCGTTGAGCCTGATGCTCTAGCCAGTTCTCTCTCCATTTTATAGTCTGTTCATCCAACCCATACTTTTTTAACTTGTTGATAAGAATACTGTGGGAGACTGTATCAGAAGCTTTGCTGAAGTCAGATATATCATGTCCACCGCTTTCCCCATATCCACAGAGCCAGTCACCTCTTCATAGAAAGCTATCAGGTTGGTGAGGCATGACTAGCCCTTGGTGAGTCCATGTTGACTGTTCCTGATCCCCTTTCTATCTTTCAAATGCCTTAAAATAGATTCCTTCAGGACCTGCTCCATGATTTTTCCAGGGATTGAGGTGAGGCTGACCAGCCCGTAGTTCCCTGGATCCTCTTTCTTCCCTTTCTTGAAGATGGGCACTCTATTTGCCTTTTTCCAGTCATAAGAGACCTCCCCCAATTGCCACGAGCTTTCAAAGATAATAGCCAATGGCTTTGAAATCACATCAGCTCACTCACTCAGCACCCTCGGGTGCATTGCATCTGGCCCCATGGACTTGTGTATGCCCAATCTTTCTAAATAGTCCTGGACCTGTTCCTTCAGCACTGCGCGATGTTCACCTCCTCCCCATTCTGTGCTGCCCAGTGCAGTAGTCTAGGAGCTGACTTTGTCTGTGAAGACAGAGGCAAAGAAGGCATTGATTCCAATAAAAATGTTTCAGGATTTGGAAACAGCACAAATAGTACAAATATTATTCCATAGCCTGCATTTCCAACCATATTGTGTGCTGATTGCATCAAGGTTTATAATCCTGATAGTACCATGATCCAAGCTGTCACTATTAGAATCATGATATTCCTACTGGTTTATCTATCTCAGACTATCTTCTTTAGATACTTAAATAGCCCCCATTACCTTAGTGTCTGAGTGCCTCACATTTTCATGTTATTTATCCTAACAGCACCCCTGTGAGGTAGAGAAGTGCTATTATCCCTGTTTAACAGATGGAGAACTGAGGCACTGATAGATTGAATTACTTACCCAAGGTTTCACAGGGAGTCTGTGGCTAAGCAGGGAGTTGAACCTGGATTTGCTAAATCCCAAACTAGCACCCTAACTCCACCCACTGTTTACAAGATAGGGTGTTGTGTAGACATGGGTGCTCGAGTTTTCTTTCTCTGAACAGGAAATTTTCCACATCACGCACTGCTTTCCTGATCTATTCCTTTTGCAGATGTGGTCATCTATCATTACTGCTCCCTGGTATCTCTCTTTTTGCTTGTTGGGAGCACCCCTCACACTCTACTCATTGCTGTCCCAACCACTCTCTGTAGTGGTAATAGAAGAAGCCATAAATCAGCTACTAACAGACCTGCAAACAAAATAATTTTCCAGTGTGGGAATTGAATTCCCCATTGCAGAGCAGAAAGAATGCCAAGCTGAACACAACTGCTGAAAATCTAGCTGACCTGCATGCTGCTTCTCTGCCCCTCCAGTAATCCAGCTTGCTGTAGCATGCCTGATGGGGATAGTACCATGAGCTAGCTGGGTAGTAGACTTTAAAAGAGAGTAACTGATTTTTTTAAAAACTATATTGCAGTCTTTTTCCATGACTAACTCTGTGACTTCCTATAAACATCATGACATTTTAAGACTCATTGTTTAGGACAGCAAAGCGAGGCGGGGCTTGACAGTGGTTTCAGTTGGGAGCAATTTATTGCTTAAGCCAAATATATGTGAATAAGAATAGAGAGAAAATATAATGGTTCTTTTTACAGGATATGTGTGATAACCCATACATGGAATAAATGTGCACTCCTCTGAGGAGCTACTTTCATACCTGCTGGAACCAAATAATTCCTGAGACACACAGATTCACTTAGTTTCCTACATTCATATTGAACTTTGTAGTATTGTAGTACAAGACATCCTCTCTTTTGAATTCTGGATACTGACCAGTCCATGGAAGCTAAATTGCTCAAATGTGAACAAGCAGCTTTAATTCATTCCAGGTCAGGTAGCTTGATCTTCTGATAATTAATGGACAGGAGAGGTAATGATGAAATGTCAGTTAACCCCGTAGCTGCACTAACAGGGCCTTAGGTTGTCTCTGCCATCTTTTTCAGCATTTGAAGACACGTTGTTGAAACTGAAACATGTGGAGACCGAACCCAGCCCGATGCCATCGCCACATTCCAATATAAACATCAGTATCAACAAACAGGTACTAAGGCTGCATTCCTGCAGGCTACTTACTGAGCATGTTGTGACAATTTTGAGAACCTTTTTCTTTCTGGTTAATATGTCCCACCTGCAGGCTGTTTGAAAATGTCTATAAATGATGTTGGAGACTCAAGTAATTCAAATGCATAGACTTCATTTTATAGGATCTTTTGTATGGTAAGTGAATATGTTGGAAATTAGCTAAGGAACAGATTTATAAAGATTATGTAAATGCCTACATACGTAGGTAGGTGCTTAGTGGGGTTTTCAAAAGTGTCTAGACTCCCAACTCCCATGTATGCAAATGTTGCACAATCTAGTACACTAGTCGATTTCATATAAGAACAGAGTAGGGAAAGGATGGGGAGAGGGTTTTTAAAAACTTTTTAGTCTATTTTATTGTTTTCAATATATTTCTCAATCCAATACACAAAGCAAAGCACACACTGTAATACAAGTTATTTAAACTCCGTAGCAAAAGTCTCACGGATTTCAGTAGGGTCAGGATTTCACTCCCTACATCTCATGTTCGCCATCTGCAAAACAATAGTATTATGATGTATGGATAATAACTTTACTCCATCTTTGTTAGGAGACCACTTCTATTAAATAACCAATATTTATCAGTCCTTTGAGTGGATATTTAGTTCAGGTTTCACTGTGTTTATTTCCTTTACAGGGAGTTATGCACTGTACTTCTTTAACATCAGTAATGCCCTGTGAGCAAATATGAGGAAAGGTGCAATGGGGGGACAGGGTATGGGGCCCATGATCTATGAAGCATTAGCCTAAGAAAAGGTATTTATAATCAGACAGGTTATGTAGAATGAACTGTGACATGTTGGGCTTCTCATCTGTTGCCCATAACAGCACTACAAGCCCTTTGGTGTTTTCCCAAGAATTTCGGTTAGTTTTCCTGTCAGATGCTGCGCAAAGCCATCT
>ML675620.1:66903808-66989543 GCA_007922155.1 Mesoclemmys tuberculata | reverse complement strand
CCCCACGTGGAAACCTACGTGCGGGCGTTGGCACGGGTGACAGGGCCCACGGCCGTGGTGGCGGCCTCTAAGATGTACGGGAAGGTGGTTTTCTTTCTGGCATCTGAAGCCGCCGCTCAGGAGGCGGTGGAGAGGGGCCTGGCAGTGGGGGGTATCCACGTCCCTGTGGAGCCCCTGGAGGACCTGGGTGTACGGGTGGTCCTCACTTCCGTCCCGCCCTTCCTCCCCAACGCTGCCCTCTTGCCCTTCCTCGCCACCCTGGGGAAGCCCATTTCCACCATCAGCCCGCTTCCCCTCGGCTGCAAGGACCCCACCCTCCGCCACGTCCTCTCCTTCCGCCGGCAGGTACAGCTCCAACTGCCACCGGCGGATCGTGGTGGGGAGGCGCTTGAGGGGTCCTTTCTAGTGCCCCATCAAGGGGCCCAGTACCGGGTTCACTACTCGACAGGAGAGGCCCGGTGCTTCCTTTGCCGAGCGACGGGGCATGTCCGGAGGGACTGCCCCCGGGCTCGGCAAGATGGGAGGCTCGGGTCCCCCGGGACCCAGGAGGGGGGCTCCAGTCAGGCCAACAGTGGCCGTCCCCCCAGCCATCCGGGCCCCGTGGCCGTCGCCCCTCCGTCTCCCGATGCCCAGAGAGGTCCGGCCGGGCCTGCGGAGGGGAGAGGGCCAGGGCCGCTACTGTTGGGCACTGGAAGGGGCTCGTCCCGGAACGAGGCCTTTTTTCCTCCCGTGAACCCACTTCTGTCCTCCCGAGGCCCAATCTCTGCGCCATTGCCCCCTCGCTCTGCCCCTGCTGCCGGGCCCTCCACCCTGGAGGGCTGGGTGCTTGTGCAGGGCAGGCGCGGTAAGTGAAAGGCCGGTGCCCAGCACTCCCTCCCCTCCATTGCCGAGGGAGGTGAGAACCCCTGCAAGGCCAGGAGGGAGGCTGCTCGAGCCGGGCCTTCCACCGAGCCCCCTGCCCAAGCCCAGCCGGTGACACCGGCTGGGGAAGCCGTGGCACCGGATGCGGGCCGCACCATCTCCCTCCTGGAATCCTCCTTGGAGGAGCCCCTGGCCGAAGACCCCCCCGCCCCTGTGTCAGCTAGCCCCCCCACCGGCTCCGAGGCCGCTGCTCCCTCGGTTACCACTGGGGAGGACCTCATGGCAACGGGAGGGGAGTTCTCGTCCCTTATGGAGGAGATTGATGCCCTGGGTCTAGCCCCAGCCAGCCAGGGGGAGGACATCTCCCCCCAAATGGAGGGCCTAGCACACGAGAGCACCGAGACACCCTCCGTCTACCCCTACCAGGCTACAGACCCCGCACCCCTCGCAGTACTGGCTGAGGCTGCGGAGCCTGAGTCGGGACCGCCCGGTGACTCCTCCCCTGTCGTAGGCTGCCCCCCCCCACCCTCGAGGGTGCCGGCCCAGATGGTTCCTCTCGAGGGCTTGGAACTGCCGGCATTGAACCACCTGAGGCCACCCCCGTAGAGGACCCTTTTGTTTTCCCTGCCCCTTCAGCCCCCGGCCCTGATCAGGAGACGCTGCATTCCGCTGACCCGACTGCCGGAGCCGGGGAACCTGCCCCCGCTTCTCGTCCCGACCCCTCCCCTGTCGTAGCTTCCAACCCCCTCCCTGCTTTCATCCCACTCCAGCCTCCCATTTCCGGATCCGACCTCATCCCTCCTCCCCCTATCACCTGTACCCCTGCCGCACCTGGGGTTGTCTCTTTCTCCCTTGAGAGCTCCCAAGAGGCGGCTTTTGCTTTCACTGCTCCCAACCCCCACGAGGTCGCTGTTTCCCCTCTACCCCCGCCCCAGCCCCAATAAGCTGTGGGGCTTCTGCGGGAGCCGAGCCAGAAGATGGACCCCCCGTCATGCCACAAGAGGAGCTGCGTGCTTTTCTCCAGGATACGCGTGGCGCCCGGAACCGACCGGAGCTTGCTCTGCAACGTTGGCAGGACCTTGACCAGATCCTCCAAGCCGCAAACATTGCAATGAAGGAGGGAAAAGGGACTGGGCGGCAGGGCGCCGCAGCATATCAGTGGATTCGCGTTTTTCGTAACGCCTTGATAACCTATGGAATTAACCATAGATTGCTGCGCAGCCCCACGAGGACTGTCGGCGCTCCTGCCCACGAGGATCCCCCCCCAACCCTCTTTATAATGCCTGTTGTTTTTGCCACCTTAAATACTAGGGGCTGCAGGACAGGTCTTCGCAGGAGCCAGGTGCTCTCCTTCCTTCGGGAGGGGGGGTACTCTGTAGTGTTCCTGCAGGAGACCCACACGGACCCAACCACCGAGGCAAGCTGACGGCTTGAGTGGGGGGGGGACGGGGTGTATTTTAGTCACCTCTCAGCCCGCGCGGGTGGGGTGGCCACCCTGTTCTCCGCAGATTTGCAGCCCGAGGTGCTGGGGGCTACTGACGTTGTGCCGGGCCATCTGCTGCACCTTCAAGTTTGCGTGGAGGGGCTGACACTGAATCTTGTCAACGTCTATGCCCCGACCGCGGGCCCGGAACGGGTCCGGTTCTTCCAGCGGGCATCCGCCTTCCTCAGCACCTTGGACCCTTGTGAATGCCTGGTCCTGGGCGGGGACTTTAACACCACCCTCGAGGAACGAGACCGCACAGGAACCGAGCAGTGCCCAGCCGCCGCAGACGTCCTCCGAGAGATCATAGACCATCACTCCCTGGTGGATGTCTGGCGCAATCACCACCAGGACGATGCCTTCACCTTCGTCCGGGTGGGAGAAATCCGATCGAGCCACTCCCGTCTGGACTGCATTTACCTTTCTCGCCACCACCTTTCACGGGCCCACTCCTCCGACGTACAGCTAGCCCCATTCTCGGATCACCACTTGGTGACCGTGACAGCCTCTCTCACTGCAGAGAAGCCGGGGCCGGCCTACTGGCACTTCAACAACAGCCTGTTGGGGGATGTGGGCTTCGTGGCATCCTTCCGAGACTTCTGGCTGGCCTGGCGGGAACAGAGGCGCGCCTTTCCCTCGGCACGGCGCTGGTGGGATGTAGGAAAGGTGCGCGCCCGGCTCTTCTGCCGTGACTTCACTCGGGGGGCCAGCCGGCGGCGGGATGCGAGGATGGAGCAGCTGAAGCGGGAGGTTTTAACGCTGGAGAAGCGCCTTGCCGCCAGCCCCAAGGATGCATCCCTTTGCGGGGCGTGCCGGGAGAAGCGGGAGGAGCTCCGAGCCCTCGAAGCTCTTCGGGCTCGGGGAGCCTTCGTTCGATCCCGCATCCATCTCCTTCGGGAGATGGACCGCGGCTCCCGCTTCTTTTATGCCTTGGAGAAAAGGAAGGGGGCCCAGAAACACATTACCTGCCTCCTGGCGGAGGACGGCACCCCCCTTACGGACCCGGCGGAGATGCGTGAAAGGGCCAGGGCCTTCTACGCCAGCCTCTTCTCGCTGGATCCGACCGATGCCACCGCTTGTCGGGTGCTTTGGGAGGAACTTCCCGCAGTCGGCATGGGCCACCGGGACTGGCTGGAGCTACCTCTCACTCTGACTGAACTCTCGGGAGCTGTCCGCCTCATGCCCACCAACAAATCCCCGGGCATGGACGGGCTGACCGTGGAGTTTTACCATGCGTTCTGGGACATCCTCGGCCCAGACCTCGCCACCGTCTGGGCCGAGTCCGAGGCCGGCGGAGAGCTCCCTCTCTCATGCAGGCGGGCTGTGCTCACCTTGCTGCCTAAGAAGGGGGACCTCCGTGACCTTCGGAACTGGCGTCCTATCTCGCTCCTCAGCACGGATTACAAAATTATTGCCAAAGCCCTTTCGCTGCGATTGGGGACCGTGCTGCAGGACGTGGTCCACCCTGACCAGACCTACACCATCCCGGGCCGTACTATCTTTGACAATCTCTATTTGGCCCGAGATCTCTTGGAGCTTGGGTGCAGGGAGGGCCTGTCATTCGGCCTCCTGTCCTTGGACCAGGAGAAGGCGTTCGACAGGATGGACCATGGGTATCTTCTGGGCACCCTACGGGCGTTCGGCTTCGCACCCCGTTTTGTGGGGTTTCTCCGAGTGCTGTACGCCTCCGCGGAGTGCCTGGTCAAGTTCAACCGGACCCTGGCCGAACCAGTCAGCTTTGGGCGGGGGGTGCGCCAGGGCTGCCCGCTGTCTGGCCAGCTGTACTCCCTGGCCATCGAGCCCTTCCTGTGTCTCCTCCGCCGGAGGCTGACAGGACTGGTGCTCTAAGAGCCGGAGCTGAGGCTGGTCCTGTCAGCGTACGCCGACGATGTACTCCTTATGATCCAGGACCTGGGCGACCTGGTGCGGCTGGAGGCCTGCCTGGCCATTTATACGGCAGCCTCCTCCGCCCGGGTCAACTGGACCAAGAGTTCTGGCCTGATGGTAGGGGCGGGGTGGCAGACGGGCCCCCTCCCACCTGCGCTTCAGGCCATTCGGTGGAGCGTGGGTCCGCTGCTCTATCTGGGCGTTTACCTTTCAGCCACCCACCCCTCCCCGGTAGAGAACTGGCAAGAGTTGCAGGACCGGGTGTCTGGGCGGTTGCGGAAGTGGGCAGGATTGCTCCGGTGCCTCTCCCTTCGAGGGAGGGCTCTGGTGCTTAACCAGCTAGTCCTGTCCATGCTCTGGCACCGGCTCAGCACCCTGGTCCCGACCCCGAGCTTCCTGGCCTACCTTCAGAAGAGGGCCCTGGAGTTCTTTTGGCCGGGACTGCACTGGGTCTCCGCAGGGATCCTGAGTCTCCCCCTGAAAGAAGGGGGGCAGGGCCTGTGCTGTATCCGCAGCCAGGTCCACACCTTCCGCCTCCAGGCCCTGCAGAGGCTCCTTTATGGTGCGAGTAGTCCAGCATGGTGCCACTTGGGGCGCGCCTTCCTCCGCCGCCTCCGGGGGCTCCGATACGACCGGCAGCTCTTTTTTCTCCACCCGAGAGGTCTTCCGCGAGACCTCTCCGGGCTGCCAGTCTTCTACCAGGACCTCCTCCGGACCTGGAAGCTGGTCTCGGCCTCCAGAATCCTCGCAGTCAATGAGGGGGAGAATCTCCTTGCGGAGCCCCTGCTGCACAACCCCCAGTTGCGTGTGCAGGTGGCGGAGACCCCCTCGGTGCAACGGAGGCTGGTCCTGGCGGGAGTCACTAGGATTGGAGACCTTCTGGACTATGCCCAGGGGGACTGGGTGGATCCTCAGGCGCTGGCCCAGCGCATGGGGCTCTCCACCCGTCGAACCCCCCAACGCATACTCCGGGAAGTGAGGGCAGCCTTGCCCCCTGCCGCTCAGGCTTACCTTGAGCGGGTTTTGCGAGAGGGTGCCCCCCGCCCTCCCCTTAGCCCCAGCCCTTCGGAGCTTATTATTGGGCCCCAGCCACGTGAATCCCCCCAGCCTCTCCCTCCTTATGCCCCAAGCCGGCTGCTTGATTTGCAGCCGGTTCTTTTTCGAACCACGCCCAGGAACCACCTATACACAGTCATGCTCCACACCCTCCATTTCCTCGCCTTCGCGTCCCGCCCAGACACCAAATGGGGGAACCTAATGTCATCTGTGGAGGGCGAGGACCCCCGGTGGGCCAGCCTCTATTCCACCCTGACCCCGCGGCCTGCTGGGGACATCAGTTGGCGGCTCCTTCATGGAGCCGTGAGCACGGGCGTGTACCTGGCACGGTTCACCCCTCGCCCCGACACTTGTCCTTTCTGCGGTGCGAGGGAGACCCTGGCGCACGCCTATTTGGAGTGCGCCAGGCTGCAGCCCCTTTTCCGGCTCCTCCAGAACCTCCTGTTGAGGTTCTGGCTGCATTTTTCCCCCCACCTGTTTATTCATGCACACCCCATCCGGAGGCCCACGAGGTCGCGGGACCTCCTCGTCAACCTCCTCCTAGCCCTGGCCAAGGTGGCCATCTATAGCACCAGGGAGAGGAGGTTGGCCGTGGGGGGGCTCTGCGACTGTGGGGCCTTTTTCCGTTCCTCCGTTCGTTCACGCATCCGGGCGGAGTTCCTCTGGGCGGAGTCCGCTGGCTCCCTAGACACCTTTCGGGAGCAGTGGGCCCTGTCCGGGGCTCTTTGTTCGGTGTCCCCACTTGGTTCCCTTTGTTTGAATTTGTGACCCCCATAAGGGGGGGCCTTGAGCGGTGGGTGGGCTTGCGCCCACCCACCCCTCTTCTGGTTTTTAAATAGCAGCATTTTGGCATAGCCGTCAGGCCTGGCCATGTTATAGTATTAATTGTATTAATGTGGTTAATTATGTAATGTTTATTACATGTGTCTGTATAAATAAAATAGAAGCACCCTTACGTAGCCATCTGGCCTGACCCTGTCACAACATGAACACAAATATTATCATCTTATTCAGCATATCATAACCTTTCTAACAGTACCTGACATGACATGTCTTATATGAATCATTATGATTTTGACAAACTGATGTCAAATAACACAAATGCCCCCCCCCAATCCAGTCTGCATGATACTGACCATCCAGCAGCTCTCACTGTAAATCCTCATTTGTAATTCCAGTCAATGGAAAGGGTAAAGAGTGAAGGGAGGATGTCAGTCAGTACTGAAGGGGTTACCCTTCTCCTGGTGTGTTTGGTGATGAGCCTGGGTATCTTTTTTTTTTTTTTTTAAAGCTCTCTACTTACAAGCCTAAGGGCCAAATACTGCTCTTTCTACTCTGGCTTCAGTGGAATTTCTCCTGTGTATAAGGTCAGCAGGGTTTTGCCAATATGTTGAGCACTACAGGGGGAGAAGATGTGCTTAAAGAAGAATCAATCCTGCTGAGTTGCACCCTGAAAAGAAGGGTCACAAGGTTTAAAGTTTTCACTCAGTTGATTAGCATCTGTCACTGATCAGATACCAATTAGCAGATTGAAAACTTAACACTTTGCAAGTAAGAAAAACAATACATGTAACCAATCCTCTTCTCCGCAAACCGTTGTAGAATAGATACTGCAACTTTTCACTGATCCCAGTTAGCATCTGTCTGACTAGTATTTTGCTCCAAAGTAATTTAGTGGAAAAAGGACACTGGAGTTTAAGGGGAAAAAAAATTCTGGAAGCTGCGTTACTTGGGATAAATTGATGTAAGATGATAGGTACCTTACTGTTTAAATAAATAGGATTTCAAGCCCAACTGTACTTAAAAACCCGATCATTTTGATAGGTGAGTAATTCCATATGGTCCCTCTCACCAGAGGAACATAATGTGGAAAATTGTGCATTGCTCATGTAAATTCTTTGCTCCTTGTTTTTAGAAGCATCTATACTCAGACAAAGCCTTATGTGCTCAGGGTTGTAAAAGCAGATCTGTGCCAACAGTATAGTAGTAAAACACATCATTTATCTAATGATAGGATTTAGAATAGTTAGTGCTTTTCATCTCGACAGCATTTTGTAAGCACTAAGGCCTTGATCCTGCATGTCCCTGTGTACACGAGAGAATTGTGCACAAGGGCTCCACAACAAGGCAAATAGGGGATGCACATGAACACACAGTTGAGCACGAGGTATAATCATCTGCTCTGAGCAGTGGGTGAGTCAAACCCCGTACCCCATTGTCTGTCTACTCCTTTATTCACATGTGTGCAAGGTGGACAAGAGCAGGAAGTGGGTGACGAATGGGTGTGCCCAAGGAGACCTGGGCTGAAACATGTTCCTCAACTTGGTAATGAAGATCTTCACTTAGTGCTCCACTAAAGCCTTCTTGTTAGTTACACAGGAGGTGTAATTCTGTGGCCTTGCAGCAAATTAGGGTTGCCAACCCTAGAGGATTGTCCTGGAGTCTCCAGAAATTAAGGATGAATCTTTAATTAAAGTTTGACATGATGAAACCTCCAGGAATATGTACAAACAAAATTGGCAACCCTATGCTCATTATTTCAGGATTGGGGTCCCCTGCTGTCCACCTCTTGCACACTGGAGCTTGCCTTGCTTTAAATGCAACACTCTAGCCCCTTCGCTATGTAGGATCAGACCCTTGCTAGTTAACCTTTTAACTACTATTTTACAATCAAGTTCCAAAACAAAGTTAGAAATTGTTTCCTTGTTCTTTGAATATTTGCTTTTTCTGATATTTTTCACCACTGAAGCATTGACTGTTGATGCTTAAGGGCTCAGCCCAACCCAGGCTTTCTCATGGAGGGAATGCTCCTAATAAACATTTTCCATTTCTAGGATGAGGTGGTGAAATTGACAGATAAGTGTCTTAATAATGCAATTGAGAGCCCAGTAACAACATGTGAACGTCTTCCTGCAGACATGAAGAGCAACGTCCTGAAGGCCCAGGCAGAGGCAATGCACAAGGTACATACTTCGTTAAGAAGAATTATGCCATTCTCAGGTGTTAGCCTTGGGACTGGCTAGAAGGGACACCATCAGCCAGCCTCAAAGCATAACTGTTTCTGCATTGAGTTTCTCTCTTTATGCTGTCTTGGAGAGGCTGCTTTACAGGTCTAGTCTTCAGGTATGAAGGCTCTGTGTAACTACAGGGATCAAACTGTAGCAGAGTGGAACAGCCGTCCATCCTTCTAAGAGAGACTGACCACGCTGCTGGTCTTGGGCCTTAATGGGGCCCCTCTCAGCATATTTCAGCTTTTCCTTTCAACAAAGATAAGAGTCTGAATAAGCTTGGTGCTTGCATGTACTAGCAGATGTATTAAGAAACAGTAATTGTTTCTCTGAGGATATGGCTGGGTGGTTTTGCATAGCACTTTGGTGTTCATGAGAAAAAATAAAATGTACTCTGCTTTATTTGAATAGCAGACGTGTGGCACTCTCACCTGGAAGGGAAACTCCGGGCTTTTCCACGAATCTCAAAAGTGACACAAAGATGGAATTAAATTTTGGAAACTTCTTTTCATATTCATTTTCTCTTAGATCACAAGAGAGGATAGCATGTCAGACAAGAAGAACTGCAATATTCTGGATACCACTGCCAGGTACTTCGCAGGGATGGAAGAGAAGCAGTGTGCTCTCGTGAGCTGAGCATCTGGAATGCTGGAGCCCTACTCCTGATTTTGACTCTTAACAGTGATTTAGAGCGAGTCATTTAAAACCACCTGTGAGAAGAGGACAATTCAAGTTTCCTCATCTGTTAATTTAGCATTTTACGAGGTTTAATTCTTTAATGTGCGTAAAGCACTTCAAATATAAAAATCACTATGCACTGTGCTTGCTGCTAAGTGGTGTTTGGTATGTACAAGAGAACGCACAATCTGAGTTCTACGTCTTTCTTCTTTAACCTATTCATGGCATTAGCTTTTTGTAGGTAATTTAGCATGCTGAAAGTTGCCACATGCACATTCTGAGACACTGAAGTCCTCTCCTGATACGCAGAACAAGCACAGTATGAATATTGACCATGTATGCTGTTCTGTGTTGCCCCACTAAAGTACTTAAAATGTGTTCTAGGGGACAGACGGTAATTAAGTTTCCAGGGCTTAGTTTTTGGCCGAACTGTTGCAAGTGCCAGCAAAGGGATCAGTTCCAATGGAGTTTTTATAATGTAAACAATTATGTGCAAGAAACTGACAACTCCTTTCACACAGGTCATTGCTAGGGTAGTTGGATTTGAACTAGGGACATAGAGGTTAAAGGGTTAAAGCAGTAACTTTGTGATAAATTATCAGCGATAGTTATATGGCAGGCCCCAGGGCACTTGCATACTCAAGTTACTAACGAGTTTGGTTTAGAAGGGAAAAAAAGTCTTTCTCCTAATCGTTAAAAATACGTTGACAAGAATGCTGGGTAAGGAATTGGCAAAGAAAATTTGTACCTGTTCCTTTTTGCAGGAATATCCTGCTGTCAGGGAAAGCACAGAGCAACCTGCTGGCAATCAACCCAATATTTCAGGAGTCAAGAGAGGTGCTGAAAGAAATCCCTGCCTCAGATGCCTTCCTTCCATAAGTGTTCTGGGAAGGAATGTTACCGGGATAAGGAAACAGCACAGAGATGAGCATGGGAAAGATTATGAGAAACAGCTGTTAGCTAGCAGCATGAGCAGTCAAACAACACTTCCTCACTGAGGAGGAGGAACAGAAAAGCTCGGCTTGCTGCTTCTGCTGACTTTAACACACATTCAGCAGCAGACAGAGATGAGCAGATGACTGTTGTTCTTAACATTGCCCTCTAGCCTGTGTAATTGCCCACTAAAATATTTAAAATAAAATAATTAGCTAAAAGGAATTTGATCAAGGAAATGCATGTCAAAATTATACCAAAAGAAAATAGAAATAGAAGTGTGTTTGAGGGGTTTTTTTTTAGATTGCTGTGAGAAGAGGGTAAGTGTAAGATAAAGGTCTCCATGTGAACCTAAATGCAACAGCAGCACCTGAGAACTGATGAGAGTGTGTGAAATTAAGCCGACTAGGACGGAGCACCAGCCCTCGAGTTAGGAGACCTGGATTCTATTTCAGCCCTGTCTATGACTCACTGAATGTATGGCCTTGAATAAATTACTGAACCCCTCTGTCTCAATGTTCCCATCTGTAAAATGGGGATTAATGCTTACCCACCTTAGGAAAGTACTTTGAGATCTATGGATGAAAAGTGCAAGTGTGGTGATTACTGGTTGTATTTGTGGGCCTCTCTCTGGCACTCAGCACCGTAGTGTGTGAGCCACTCACTCACATTAATTTATCCTCACAACTCACCTGTGAGGCAAGGAAGTATCTGCGTTTTATAGATGAGGTATTTGGGTTCAAAGAGAGAGAGTGTCTTACTCATGATTAGAGCGGATGTTGTAACAGAGTGGGAACAGAACCCAGATTCCCAGTCCGGTGACTCAACCACTTTATCCTTCTGCAGAGTGAAGTTAAACTCCGACAGTAGTTGGTCCTCCAGTGCTTAGAGATGATCACCTGTGCTGAGAGTTATTAGTTTAACTGTCCTACCTGAAAGGAATGCGAGACGTAAGCAGCATAAATCATGGAAAAGATGCATTAGATTTTTAGTTACATATGTGATTTTTTTCACCCCCCGTTAGATGGATCTGTATCCAGCTCTCAAAATAGGGGCATAACTAATTTGTAAATGGTTCTATTGATATGGAAAACCAGCTTCATTCTAATCACATCTCTATAACCTCTGTGGAAATCAGTGTGTTAATGAAGTTTTTCAGTAGTTTGTAATATTATTTCTTGAGCTGCTGACCTTGATGCTAGACTTTCCTTGTGCATAGACTATAATTGCATGTGTGTTTGTGGTGGGAACTGGGCATCCACATGGTTTCTCATTTGCTTAATCTCTTGTCCCCACATCAAAGTGAGGTTTTTTTCTGATTTACTCCCTGTAGTGCTTTCATTTCTAAAGGGTTTTTCCAGCACTTTCAAGCATTAAACATAAAGAGCTGGTGACTGTTTTTAGCAGCTGGCTGAGGTGGGAGCAGAGCACCACACATCAGAAAGAGAAAGTCATGAAATCTAAAAGAGCAGACAATCATGAGATTTCCATAGGCACAAGGATGATTTGTCGTCTTTTTGTTCCTATACTTAAATTAATTTTGTCTACATTCTCTCTGTGTATGAATAACTCCTATTAAGTAGGAACACATTAATTGCAAGACTAGATCAGACCCATGATCCGTCTAGCCCAATGCCTCTCTCTGATGGTGGCCAGCATCACATTTTTCAGCGGAAGGTGCAAGAACCCCACAGTAGGCAGACACGGACTAATATACTCCCATGAAGGTCTCATCCTGATCTCTTAGAGGTTGGCTGAAATCCTGAAGCATATGGTTTTCTTTCCATTCCAATTTTTTTTCTCAACCTTAACTGTAACAACTCTGGAAATTCTTGTTATCCATATAAATGTCCAATCCCTCTTTGGATGTCTAATCCCATGCTGAATTATTTGCCTCAAAGGTATCCTGTGGCATTGAGTTCCACAGTCGTCATATGTTGTGTGAGAAAGTATTTCCTTTTATCAGTTTGGAATTTGTCATCTTTCAGTTTCCTTAACTGTTCTGTTTTTCTTTTGTATTGTGAGAGAGTGAGAACTGAAGTTCCTGATCTGTTCTTTCTTTTAAGACCATTCCTTCTTTTATCACATCCCCTTGTATTTGTCTCCTTTCTAAGGTAAACAATCTGTCTCCCTCATAAGAGTGTGTCTGTGTCCTTGACCATTCTTGTGGCCGTTTCTGTGAATCCCCTCTAATTCTGCAGTATTGTCTGTGAGATGCGGTGACCAGTACTGTACACTGTATTCCAGATAAGATCATAGAATTTGATATACAATTATATAAATCATTTATTTTATAATATTTTGCTTATTCTCCATTCCCCTACTTGTGCCATCCTGACCTCTTGTTTGCTTTTTTCATCTTAGGATGAGTTGTCCACAATGAGATCCAAGTCTCTTCCCTGAGTTGATACAGTTAATTTGGAACCCTGTAAGGAGTACAAGTAGATCATTTCCCCCGCTCTAATGTGAATTAGTTTGCATTTATCAGCATTGGCTTCATTTGCCATCAGTGTTGCCCATTCTCCTTGCTCTGAAGTTCCTCACTGGATAACCTACATAACTGTTGCCCATTTTTCTACCTTACTGCCTTTACCCCCTTTTCCAGATAATTAATAAATATATTCAACACCAGAGAATACAGAGGGCTTGTATGCATGCAGAAATTGCACAAGTTAAACAACAGGTGTGACATTAAACTGATGCCACTTTGTGCATGGATGCTTTTTTACTTTGGTTTCAAGTATAATATGTGCAAACCTAACGAGTATAAACTAGGGCTAAACCAATGTAAGTGTGTCCACACATAGCTGAACCAGTGTAACTAAATAGTTATAGGTGTACCGTTAAACCCAAAGTGGTGCAATTTCTGCATTTAGACTTGGCCTCAGTGTGGGCATACGTACATTAAACAGCAGAAGGGGAATCTTTTGGACCTTTCTGAGACTGCTTACTCTCTGTAATGCCTGCCGTTCTCCAGTTTTGCCCCTGAAGATGCAGAGGAGACAGGTGAGAGGGAGGCAGACATGAAACTCCAGTTCTTTGTACACAAGTTTGAGACAAGTACTGAAAAATCTCGGGGATGTAGATGTTGACATTGTTCACTGCCTGGGATGTCTGCAGCTACAGCAGCTTCATGGGATCTATGCAACATAGCCCGAGTCTGCAATGGCAGGTGTTGAGATGGCTACAGGTCACATCAGCATCCTTTTTCATAAGTGTTAATCTCCTCCTTGCCCTGTATTGATTTGTTGTGTTTCGAAGCTAAGCTGTCCTGTTATTTCACATTGCCTCTGCAGTGTGGTAAGAATATTTTCTTCTTCCAGTAAGGCATTGGAGGAAGAGAATACTGCGTCTGGCTCTGAAGAATCACTGATTCTGGCTAATCTGGCTCCACCAACGGACACTGCAGTTTTAAAGGTACACACTACCTGTTTGTCCATCTGTAAGGCTCTTTATTTCACACCCTGAGACACTGATAGTATCAGTAATACAGGAGGAACGGCTCTGTGTAAATAAAAATACGTTACAGCAGCATACTTCTTGTAACCACACATTTACCAGATTGTGCTTTCTGCTATCATAATAAACACTGTATGACCCCATTTTAAACCCCACTCTGGGTTATGTCCCTTCATGTTGTCTGTCCAACACTCCATTATACCCCCGAGTGGCAACTAAACTAAACTGGCTAGCCAGCTTTTCATGTGGATGAACCTGCTTTATGAGACACAGTTTTGGTGTCTCAGGGAACAGGTTCTAAGAATAAATTCTGCCACTTGAATGCATATGTTCAGCTCTCACTGAAGTCAATGGCAAGGGCAGGGTTTGATCCAGAAGTTTATTGTATTCCTTAGATTTTGATTCTACGTCAAAGATAGTGTGTTCCTACTCTGTCTTCTCCATGGGTGCATCAGTCAGCACAAATAGCAGGTGTTCTATATGCATGTGACATGGCCAGCATTCCTGTGTCCATCTCCAAATGATTAAACGAGTGACATGAGACTCCTGTGATATTTCACTAGGCTAAGGGGTTCTGTGTGTGATTCTGGATCCCCAAAACAGAAGGCTTCATAGCTGCCGTATCTCTAACCAATTTTCTGCTGCTGATTCCAGTGCACAGCTGTTACCCACTTTTCCTTTGTGTTTAGATCCTCAATCCAGAGACTTCCCTTAAACAATTGTATTGTCCATGCACGCAAGAGCATTAGATGATTTCACACACACACAGCAATGACACCTGACTCTCGCACAATCCGTAGGCTGGAAAGATGAGAACAGAAAGACTTGTTAGTAAAGATCATCTGATAATAATCTTTTTTTGTTTAAAAGATTAACAAAAACCAGGCCTGGCAATGGAACAGTAAGTTGAGGAGGGCGCTCAGAAATCAAGAAACCACTAGAATATTTCATGGACTAATGGGGATTTAATTAATAACTGATTTATTTTACAGAGCACTCCAGATGACCTTGATGTTTTGTTAACATCACTGACGGAGAATCTAATTGACTTTACAGAAGCCGTTCCTCGGGTAACTATATTTCAGAACCAGTTGCTTAAATGATTCTCTTTCATGCACACAGATTTGATTTGACCATTGACAATTTATAAAGAAAAATGTAATCTATTTCTACATATTGGTCACTTCACATTGTCCATCCGATTTGTGTCTGACATGGTGGTACTGTGGTTGCTGGTCTGATAACAACTTAGGCTACCACTCTGATCTACTGGGGCGCTATATGGATGCTCTCCGCATTACAGCTGTGAACCAGAAATGAAGTCCCCTGAATTGGTTACAAATATCATAGTTTAGTTTGGGTCCAAGTAACAGTTTTCTGCCCTCCTCTCTGCCCACAAATACCACACTGCTTTTATAAGTGCATTCTGGAAAAATCTGGATGGCTATCCCAAGCTTCTCTGCAGGGACAGAGAGTAACTTGGTGGAAGGCATGCACCCAAAGCAGCGCCTGTGGTGGTGCACTCTGGAGTGTCTTCACAGCACAGAGAGCTGGGGAGGAGGAGGAGGATCAATCAAACCAGTTGCAGAAATGTGGTCAAGGGGTCTGATCTACACTACAAACCCTCCCCCTCACTAAACTGGTTACTGGAAGGCAGCTATGTGCTGGAACATAGTCAATGGCACATGGTATGCAGACACAAATCATATTTAGAGTTAGTCGCTGTTGCAAGCAGCTTGATTTCAAAGCCATAGTGTCGGACACCTTAGCAATGGTGCAGGCTGACAAGATATAAAACAATATGACAAAATGCTGCTAGCAAAAAATTAACTTTTGAGTCAAAATGTTTTGACCAAATGTTTCTAAAGCATTTAGGAGAATTTAACAGTTTGTTTTCCTTTGGTAGGCATCTTCCCAGCCCACAATTACACCCAAGTGGATTGTGCCAGTGAGTTATTCAATCATTCTTTGTATTTATTTATTATTCAGATTGGAGATATAATGGGATGTTCTCAAAAATAGTTTAGTTAAATTTAGTTTGTGTTAAATTTTATGCAGGTAACTTTTTTATGGGTTTAAAAAAAAAATCTGTGCCACTGGATTTTTAGATTTAATCATTCCTCTTTGCTGTTCAGAAGCCACATACAACAGTATTGTGCTGTTGGGATACAGGTAGTGAAACTGACAAGAAACAAAACAAAACTGACTCTTAGTTTCATTGTCTAGTCTGAGTGAAGTGAATCAAACAAACATAGGGTGACAATATAAATAACATAGGAGTTTTAAATATGTTATTGGCCATGACTAATAATGCTCAGATATGAGATTATTTTCTAATTAAGTAGATAAATTTCATTTTCACAGTGTTCTATTTGCATTATTTTCTATAACATTTCTTTAAGGACTTCCATTTGGTTAACCCCCACAATCTCTCGGAGCATGTTATTTTCTTCTGATGTGACTTCTAACTAGTTAGGCACTATTGACAAATGTACTTGTCTCCTCACAGCAGTGCTTTTGACCCCAGTTTTCTGTTTCATTCTCCCTAATTCAGAGTGGGCTGGTTTCCAATGGGCCTTTGGGGAATGATGTTGTTTTAGCTCTAAAGGCAGTGAAAGGCAGCACCGAAGCACTGTCACTCCCAGCTGGATCTCCATCTTCACCGCAGTCAGCTGAAATTCTTGCAAGGTAAGGACTATTTCCCAGCTATCTCAGGCTGCATTGGGTGGAGGTTGGGGAGAATGGTGTCCTGTTCAAATTCCAGCCTGAGTGGTTACATTCTATCCATTCTTGCAGTTGGGTATGGTATATTTCACTTCTTGTGTACTGTGGTTGTATAATGGTTTCAGTTCACCTTGCATTTTATGTAATTGCTATGTGTAGTCTGTATATCAGTAGATAGTGCAAGTGATGAAAAGCATTGTATAAAAAACAAAGCTTTCTTAAAAATTTTTATCAGAAAAGGAAAAGGAAACAATGAATAATAGAAATGAAGTTGGAGAGTTCAGAGGTAAATCTGTCCCCATAAAGTCTGACAATAACAAAGCAATTTAGTTGGGTGTCTGTGAAATAGAAAAGGGAACAGAAGTTGTGAATTTCTGGAAATCTATTCCATACCCCGCTGGAACAATATAAAACAACATATCCAGCAGATTTTAAAACCTCAAAGACATCAAGAACAGGCACATCATCATTTACAAGTACAACATTTGAAACTGATCCCACACTGAAAAAAAGAGATGGCCTACCAAATAAACATAAGGGAAACGAGAATGAATATTGATCTCATAAGTAGCTATTGGGTCAGAACTGTTGCCAGAAATTCTTCAACTGGGTTTATCCTACCTCAGCTCTGGCCTTCATTTTTTTGTCCAGTCCATTTTGCAAGCCAATAAAGTCTGCTGCATCATCAAAGGTGTAAAATCCCCCCAAGCTTTTGGTCTTTAAGAAAAGAATTCCTATTTTGCCATTCTGCTCCTGGTAATGTCCACGTACACACATCCTTGAAACTATTTTGTAATAAAATGAAAATTTTCATCTGATCTTAGGTAACCCTGACTAAATCAGTAAATGTATTTATTTCTTTAAACCAGAGAATATTCCTTTGACTCCAAATTAACAACATAATTCCCCCCTCCCCTCCCCATTAGAGGAAAAGGACAGGATTAATGCACCAAAAAAAAGTGTTTAAAGCCTGATCAGAGACCTCTTACACATGAAAGGATCTGTAGGATACGTCCATGTCCAAGTTAAAGGAAGAACTAATTTGGGCTCCAATTCTGCCAGCTGTTTTGGACAGATGTTCCCTGTGCCCATACATAGTCAGTTGCATTCCATCCCTGTCATGCACATTTGTTGTGAGATTTACAAACAGCTCTCCCTTGCAGTGCAGGAGCACACAAACCTGTGTTTTAGATTTCTGTTTCAGACTGCAAAAATATTATTTCTCTTTAAATGACTTTGAATCTACCTCTGTCTCTTTGATCTCCAAATTAACAGTTTGTGGCAGTTAGGAATCAAACTTTACTTCTAAGCACTTTGAGAGCTACAGATGTAAAACTTACACAATACTTAGACCTTGTATTATTATTATTTAAGTATGCTAATTGCTTGAGGGGTTTCTGAGGTTTTAACAGCACTCATAGAAGCATCTGCATCTTGCATTCTCTGTCTGAATGCTGTTAAACATTCATTGGCTCAGGAATGAGGGTGGGAGAGAGGGATTGATGCAGAGAAATAATCACATCTGCACCTGAGTTATAGGTTCATGATGAGAGTACAAAGTGTCCAACTGAACCTGGAGTTACGTCATTCTTCTGACATCTTCAGGTGATGTAATAGCTATAAATATTATTGCCCAAAATAGAAATCAGGCAAACACTAACAGACTCCAGGAGAGGAACAATACATAAAATGCTGTAAAGCACAGATGGCAATTATTACAGGGAGCAGCATTGTTATGAAAACTCAGCAGAAAATCCTTGCCTCAATCTTTCAGGCCATTCATTCCAAAAGAGGGTTCTCTGTACCCTCCCCACATGGAAACATCACTGTAGGCAAAATTCCCAGTGTAAAAGAATGTCACGCTTTGTTTCAACAGGAGGTCAGATTTCAGTGTCTGAGAGCAAGGATTTCAATATCACTATGCAAATGAAGCCAGCAAATCTCCAGCACCAAAAACAATGAGCAGTCAGTGTTCAGATTTTCCTCCTTGACATGGTTAACTCCTCAGATATCAGGCAGACAACAGCAACCATAGGTAGGCGACTCTTTCCCTCACCCCCATGGACTCTTGCCAGTTGAGGATTTTCTGTGACTCTCAGCATGGAAGTCCCCGCTCTGTGCTTCAGCCCAGTAGGTTATTCTTCTGCTTCGTACTTCACCACCAGCAACAAAGATTCTGAAACTAGGAGTCAGCTGGCAAATGCTGCTGCTGACGCACAAAACAAAATCTATTGCAACTTGCCCTTCTGCAGGCGATCCCTTTTCCTCTAAAATAGCATGCTCTGTGCCTACTCGCAGTTATAATACAAAGGGAATGCAACCACTGAACACACAAATCTGGATCTTCGATGTTTGCAGCATTACCGTAGAATCTGCCAATATTCATTGTTCACCGCTCTTTGAAAGAGAACTATATGCACCGCAGCCTGTTCTCAGAACTAAAAACTCATTAATGCACATGCTCCTAATGGGCAGGTGTCTACACCCAAACACAGGCCCTCGTTGAAGTGTGTTGGAATCTCATAGGAAAAGTTGTGGAGACTGAGCTGCATCCCTAGGGATCCCTCTAGGTCCCAACTGAGATGCACTGCTGAGATAGTGTGGAGAAAGCTTGTATTGCTGCTACTTGATACTGCACCTGGATTGGGTGCATATAGCTGTCAACCTGGCGCCTTTCACATGCTTGTGATTCGCTGTAGATGAAAAAATAACATGTTTAAGTGTGCACCATGGGTTAAATTAACATTAAAATCCTGCCCCTTTCCCTGCAGTTTTGGAGCAGAATTAAACTGTTAGCTAGTGTGTGCTGGTTTTGAAAGTCCAGGTGTGCCCAGACTACTTAGTGCTAATTGTTCTTCTGCACCTTCCTCTTGAGCAGCCAAGAATGTAGGCTAGGCTAGCTACTAGGTGTACTCCAGGCAACAGACGGTGTCCTTTTCCCCTCAGCCTCTGAGAGTCCTAACCATCCAGTCAGTACCAGCATTCCAGAGTCACTGGAGCCCTCCCAAACTCACGGTTCTTGCCCCAGTAGTAGCATCCTACACTCCTTACAGCAGATTGTTCTCTGGATGGGCATGTTTACAGGGTCTTTGCTTTCTTCTCTTTAGCCCCGTCATGGAGGATCCTGCAATAAAGACGAAATGTTTACTCACCACTGAACTCTGAGAGGAGGGAGCTTCAGTACTTCCAATCTGCTGAAAACTCAAACCTTCTAGTATCTTCAAGCCCTTTGAAAAGACCTACATGGGATTTAGCTTTTGCTGGATGGTGACCAAAATGACCAGTTACTTTGCTGAGAATCTGGAGGGAAATTTTCACCTTCCTTACAGTTCAGCTAGAATTACAGTATAAACTAAGATGTAAAGCTCCAAGGAAGCAGCACAATCTCCTCTCTCAGGAAGGATGAAGCACACACTGGAACTAGTTCTGGGCATGAATAACAGAATTAGGAGGGTTCCATCCATATTAGACTCGGTCTTGTTACTTTTTACTGCTTCATAGATGGAAAGTGTTCACTGTGATATCAGCCCATTAGCTTTGTGAAAAGCTGTGGCCAGTCAGAGGCAATAGCAGAACTTCTAGGGCCACCTACTGTTCATTAATATAAATGGTGGTTAACAGTGATAAGGGCAATTTTATATAGTCTAGGCCATTCTTTCCTCTGTGAATGTCCCTTCTGTGTTTTTCTTTATTGTACCAACATGGACAAGACTTCTAGGCCTTAATCCTCTTTGTAGTCTACCCCTTCTCTTACAGCACCTGGAAAGAACTGAAAATCCAGGCCATGGGTGGCCATTTACCTCTGTGACTGGATTTGAGCTGCTCTTTGTAGCCAGAAAAAGGAAGAATTCTATCAAACAGCTTAGTATTGCCAGAGAAAGGTAGGGAGAGATTTTGCCTCAGACATCTTAATTGTCTAGAAGACTTACCAAACATATTAGATATATTTTAAGCCATAGACATGCATTCTAGTTTGGATGCTAAAGCGAGACCTAAGGATGAAGGGCATGAGAACAGGGACATTAGAAAGGCTGCTGTTGAATTTTTTTGTTATATTATTTAGGGCTAGGAAGGACTTTTCACTGTTGATCTTGGTTCTATTGGTGTTTCCACCTGCTATTATGTAGGAACACTTGACTGGCTGGTTAGTGGCAGAAGTGTACAAACAGAACAGTTAATATCCCCCTGTATTCCATTCCAAACTGCAATATCAGGTGTGGGTGGAAGCAAGAGTGGAAAGATCGCAGGTGGGGACAGGAAAAGAGGATCAAGGGTCAAATATCTCCTAATGGCAATTCACCCATTCTAGGTAGGTGAAAGGCAGGAGCATTTGTTTAAGTGTGGTGACCAGACTACATGCTGCAAAGTACTGACCTTCCCATGCTAATGGTGAAAACGTTTGCTACCATGTACTAAGGAAGATTAGCTTGACAACACCATTAGGGCTGCAGGCAACAAGGTCCCCAGCTGAAACCACATAGATGAGATTTGAGAGACTATGATGATGGGTGCTATAGAAAACTTGGAACAAAAGGTCAAAGGAAGGACAAAAATAGACCATTTGGACAATAAATGGGATGTCCTTTATTACCTAACAGGAAAACATGGCAGAAATAAATGGGGATTGCCTCTTTCTAGCAGAGTGCTAGGTTTCTGTGTTTGTGATTGGGGCCAGAGGCTGGTCTCTGGATTGTGCTGTATTTTTATATTTACATGCAGAAAATTCATGTTGGTGGAAACACTTTTGAAGGTGAAAGAAAATTCTCAAACTTTTGCACAGTTTTACTTCTGCTCACTTAGAGTCTGCACATTTCTAAATGTGGAAAATAAAAGCTGGACTAAACCACTATGGTGTGTGAGAATAGGGGCTTTCCCCTCAGCATAACACTATTTGCTGTTGCTGAATATGACTGGTTCTGTCGGGGGCTACTGTAGAGCTTTTGTCTGCAAGATGCTGATTGAGAGTGATCTTGTTAAGGAAGGAATTGCTCATTGTACATGACCCACTGCCACTCCTTTATCCCCTCCCTGCACACCCGTCCAAAGGGCCTTACGTAGAGAAGAACAGAAACCATAAGTAGCAGTAGGATTTGGAAGATCAGCCCATGACTACATGTGGCCCAGTGGTTCCCAGCCACTGAGAGATACCAATGCTAGGGATCTGTGACTGGTACCCCAGGATTTCCCTCCCAGCCAAGCTTCTGTCCTAGGTCAGATGTGATGTTTTGCTCACTGCCCAATTTAACTGTATCCATTAGCCTGTGTTAGTGTTTAGCTTATAGATGTCAAACAGGAATTATTAAAATATTTCCTTATTTATGTCTGCCATTAAAATGTGACCATTGTAAACGCATTGCAAAATTGTGGCTGGACTATGTGACAGGAACCTGATCATGGAAATGTAAATAGAAACTCATTTTTTTCCTTATCAACCTCATGGAGGTGCTAGCTCTTAAAGCTCTAGCACCTGTCTCATGATGAGCCTGACAGCAGCAGGCTGGAGAGTCTAAACTCCTTGAGTAAACATTTCAGTGGGAATCATGTTAAGTTACGCCATATACATGCAGCATCAGAATTAGTGCAGGATCTTGGGGACCAAAAGCATAGCCTCTTTACCACCTTAACTAAAGGAAGGTAGATTGTATAGAACAGTCCTTGCAGATTAGCCAGTACTTGCTGAAGCTGGACATTCACAGTAGGACTTTATTTTGGACAGTTTTCTGACCAAATAACTTTGGAAGGGGAAAACTTGCTGCTCCAGGGGAGAAACTCTGAATAATAGTCTGGTTTCTTTCCACAAACCTCTTCTTTTCAGTCTTGTTCTCCTCCCTAGTCCCCTCTGCCCCCACACCTCACTTTGTCTCCAGCATATTCCTGCTTCTTGCAGGAGACGCTGTACTCAGAAGATCATCTTTTCCCTTCACAAACAGCAGGAGGATATATTGTCAAGTTGTAAATGTGAGCTGCTAGACCCCAAACCTCCTACAGGCTAGGGCAGTGAGAGCAGGTGTAGCTCTTGGCCAAGTAGCATTTAAAGCTCAGCTGTCAGCCCAACGCCAGGTCATGTAGAGATGTTTTATCAGAACTTCCTGGATTAACAGCAAAGTCTGTTAGCATTAAGCTCTCACTCCCAAGGCTTTTCACATAGCTGGACAGTAGTAAATTTTAACAAAATATCCTTGTTGTTAACTGCCTTTTCATGATGCACTTGTAACCCAGTTTAACACAGAGTGGCAAGTTGCACAAGACGACTCATCAGGTGCTTCTTTAAAAATGTCTGTACGGAGCAGCCATTTGAAGACGTAAAAAGCTGAGAAATACATCACTGTGCTAAGCTCTGGGAATTGTTTTCTGGCCCAGAGCAACTCTCATTCTACTTGAATCTATCTTAGGATTCCATACGTAATGCAGGCCCCCACGCTCAAATTAATTAAAATTAAATTACTTTTATAAGGACACGAGGTTTTTATGATATTGGAGACTGAAATCCAGGCTATTAGAAGAGCCTTCATTTGAGACCTGTGACTTGGAGCACTCATCATTAGCATTTGGCACTGTGCATCAGGATGTTCCTCTTCACCTCAAGTGTGACACGCCATGAAACTGCTTGAGGTAGGGAGTGGGTATTGCACAATGTGGGGGAAAGTGGGAGTCTTCTGAGACATTCTCCGTCATTTTACTTCTCTGGTTCCCTCCTGCACACACAACTAATTACCCTGAACTGGACAAACTTATTTCAAAGTATGTAAGAATATCTTTAGCTAGACAGTTTGTTAAAAATTCCTCTAACTACTGTATTTTTACCTTTTATATGTAAAGCTTGACGATAGCTTTCCACGTATAATTTATTGGTTTGTTTTTTATAAAGTGCACTCTCCTGCTTCACAGCGATAGCCAATGTATAAACTGTAGTAGGGGCACTGCACCAAGCTTTGTATTGAGTCTGTACATAGGAACAAGAACTGTGATTTGTAGTCCACTCAGAATCAGTCATGAATTGTTTATATATTTTAGTTTATTCTCGAATACACCACACCTGTGCAAAATGGTCTCCCAGAGCTCTCTTTCCTCCGAATGCCACTTCCACAGAACTGTAAGACATCGAAAGTGACTTTGGCAGGACAGGTCAGCCAAGAGTCAGTGTAGGAAATTACCCATTTGGGGTCAAAAGACTGCTCCATTGAAACCAAATCAAAAGGGCTTCTTGCAGACAAACTGTGACTGTCGAACGCTCAGTCCTTGTTATAGGTCTTGTGCCATCTATAATGAAGTGTTAGCCCCAGTCAAAACAAGCCACTGTTTTTCCTCCCCAGATGTTAATGTTTGCTGGCAGCCCCTTAAGATAGAGTTGCTGAAGATACACCCTCTGTTCATTGAAAGACTTTTAACCCATGCTCTGCTAAATAGGCTAAGATTCTGACTCCCGTCACAGATTTGCTGTGACCACTCATGACTAAACTAAAATGTAGTTGAAGATGCATTTAAACGTGGATAACTCAGAATATTAAGTGCTAAATTCTTAAATGGGGACTATTGCGTGCTGAACACCTTTGAAAATCTGGCTACTTGGGCGTGTAAATGGGAGCCTGAACTCCTTTGAAAACCTGTCCTCCTCACAAGGAGCGCTCACTGCTAGCGGTGTCTCTTCCTGGTTGCACTGGGGATTAACGCTGCCCAGGCATTGCGTCCTGTCACTCTGTGGATCCCTCTGGCTCCGGGAACCACAGCCTGTCCTCTGGCCAGCTCCTGTCCTCTGTCCTTCTGGGGGGGGGCAGTCCACAGGCCAGCTCTCTGATCAGAAGCCAGTGCCTGCACTGACCTGCCTTGCTGCTTCCCCCCGAGCCTCTCCTACCTTCTTGGTGTCTCCCCTCGTTGGGTTCATCAGCTCCCTCCTCCTGGGGAGTGACGGCAGCCTACTTCGCTGCAGCCCCTAGGCTTTGTACAGGCCCCCCTTGTTCTCATCCAGCTGAACCTGCTCCCTAGCTCCTCCTCCAGGTGCAGCCTGTGGAGTTCATTGGTCTGCCTGGATAGCTTAACCCATTGCAGTCTGGGGGAGGGGGTTCCTTAATGGGGGGGTCCCATCAGTCCTTAAATGTATAGCTCAGTTGGAGGTTTATAACTTAATATGTACATGTGTAGTGGTCATCCTTTAAAAGGCAGTGTTTGCTAATTGATACCTAACTTATTTGCTAAATACAGGAGCAAATTTTAGGCTTTTCAGATACTGATATGAACTAGCTGTTAATGCTGACTGTTTAATGGCAACCACTGAGCCCCAAAATGAAATTTTATACTATATACGTAATGTTCTTTGACTGATCTAAACAGTTTCCTCTTAAATTCTCGATTTCCTTTTCAATGTTAGGTAAATGAATTCAAACAAGAACCAGCTGAATAATACAAACAATATTTCAGCTGAAAAACAAGGTAGGAAACTACTTTGGGTGGCTCATCCCACAACTTGTTAATAATAGCTGTATGCTAAGAAAATTCAACTCTCTTCAAAATGACCCCATGACGAGGATTGCTGGTAGGTCTGCTTCTTTCTGATCTAATTCACAGAGAAGATGATGGAATTAAAATTCTCTGGAATTTTGTTTCATATAGTTAACTATTTTTATCATTAGTTCAAATCAAAGACTTGGAGAAGTCAAAACAAGCGGGGGGAGACCTGTTTGTAGGAAAATAAATATAGGCCAATTGCTAATTACTTTCAGGAAAATCTCCAAATAAAGGGGATTATTTTGCACTTGCCTCTTAATAGCTGCATCCATTTAGGATCATGCTATGCAAGAAGGAGCTTCTGCCTACCCCTTACTAGAAAAATGTGAGAGCTGAGCAGGTCAAACCTGTCTTCTACGCACATGAACTAAAGGAGAGAGTGAGTTAAGACAGAAGGAAGTGAAGAGCTCTAGCAAAAGCTACAAAACCTCCATGTCATATAACTACTATATTTTTCAAACCTACTTCTAACGTTTGTAACAAAATCATGAAACAGATTAACTTGAAATACTTTTATTGAAGTAAAAAAGTAAATGCACTTTTTCATTCACAATAAAACGTCTATTTTGCAGCTAACCCTCCCCCCAGATATTGATATACAGTTTCTTCTGTTGCCCAGGAGCAGCAAACAGTTAACAAAGAATCTGAATATTTTGACCTAATGGAGATTTACTGTGTCTTACAAAAAGTGTTAAACCAATAAGGACAGATTTGGTCTTTCACCTTCATTCTATAAATATGCCAGACTTTAAAATAGTCTCACTTTTCAAAAGGTAACCATATATTTTCAGCTCCGGAACAGGTTAATACAAATAGTCTGGTTCTACCCTTTCACATTCGTTTTCTAACGTTCGTATACTCCTCAAGAAATGTTTCAGGCCTTGGAAAATCGTATGGTTAGCCAGTGAATAGGTACAGATGGCAGCAATGCAAGCTACTCCCACGCTGGCTTGCTCCCTTTGCTTAAGTGACCAGCTCTAGTGGAGAAATGAGTTCCTTCAATCCCTGACCTGCCAGCAAAGATGCTAATGGTGGTGACAGCTATTAACTGGAGCTAATCCACTGATTATTTCACAGAGTGCTATAGTGCCACCAGATGGTCATGACTTGTGGTCATTACTAACTGGTGCCAGAGTTAAACGAGAGACAGTTCCTGAATTCTTGCCAAGCTCATATATAGCTCTGGTGAGCAGCTGCAATGGCATTGTGGTGTGTTTTGTTCAAGTCAGCTAGCTCTTTCCCTCCTTTTACAAATAAACATTTTCAAAAAAATCTTACTAGCTAATGAGAAAGGAAGGGGTGACACTATTCCAGGTGTTCTGGAAAACACTGCAACCATTATCTAAAGGAAATGTAACAAGCACTGAAATGAAAGCCACTCCAGCAACAATAATGCAGTGCTGAAAACAAATATTGCTTACTAAGAGCTCAGCTCAGTAAATATTGTTTGCAGCTTGCTATGGCAGCAGGCTAGAAATACATTCATTTATGGCAAAAAGGCACTGATGCCCCAGCAGAGGAGAGCTCCTGTCTGTAAGTGATTGTGGAACACAAGGTTGATCCCTTGGAATTTCAGAACTTCCCCATCCAGTCTCAACTCACATTATTTTTCAAGGGAAAGTGAGTCAGCCAGCCAGAGAATGAACAGTCTCTGCTGGCATCCAGCAAGAGTGATCCACAGAAGCCCTTTGCAGCTCCATTCCTCCCCCACCCCAATCAATCCTAGAGAAGATAAGTCTGTATGGTACATACAGCTCCCTCTGCATGACACCAACATAGACCCATCAATCAGCCAGGGAAAAGTGTGCCTCTGATTTAAGGTTACTGTGCTCTGATGTCACTGAGTCCAAGTGTTAGGGAGTTGGGGTCAGTCAGCCTACACCATGACCAGTGACTTCAGACCTTCCCAAAGATAGCACATGTACATACCCACTGGAGACGGGACTGGTTTGTGGGGCGAGGCAATCAGAGAGGCCACGGAACTGCTACAATCTACTCAGTGTTGGAAACACACCTGTGCCAGTCTCTCAAAAGAGGTAAGTTCCTTGTTTAATGTTCAAAATGTGTAAAAATAAATGGGATTAAGGCTAGAAAACTCTGCAGAAAAGCATGAATTAGAGTGTGGAAAAGGAATGCAGGCCCCGTACCCTGATGGTGCAGTTAGGACAGGTTCCTTTCCAGATGTATGAATTAATGTACATCTCAGCTGCCTTCATAGCATCTGAAATAATTCTTGTGTAATGAGTCCTCAGCTTATGCGTCCGCCCCTTCTCAAACCAGTATTTGGGTAAGGAGCTGGTATTAAGAGAAGTCTAATACCAGGATCATTAAAAGCTAGCTTCTTTTATTACTGAGGTTAAAAGATCAACCATGAGGTCAATTAACTCCACAGTTAATTTATATGGAAATATCAATAAATAGCTCTGGGGGCTATGCTGACAAATAAATACATGGTATAATAAAGGCAGAAGTTTTGTGGCAGTATTTTAAAGTGACACATCTAGTTAATGAAACTAGATGGAGGTGGGTTTTTTTTTTTTAAACATACTGAAATATGGTACAATTAGGGCATAAACACTTTTGCCATATATCTGCACCTCGTTCATTTAGATGTATGCTACATTTGGCCTTGGTTACACATTACACATCCGGGGGGATAAAAATACATTATTAAAAACATCATGAAATTGAGAAAAAACCCTGAGCCTGTAAGATACTGAAACTCCTAACAAGTGCTGAAGACCCCCTAGGCCCCCTTGACTTCAGCGGCAATTGAGGGTGTTCCAGACTCTTCGGGATCAGGCCATGAGACGGCAGCATCCATCACAGAAGTTTTGCAATAGCCTATGTATGTAAGTAAATTCAGTTCTTACTTTTTAACTTTTCCCAGCATTTGGAGGAGAGCCACCAACGAATTCTATGGAGGTGCTTTTTTTTTCTTTGCACTCATTGTAAAGGGAAATGTGTGAGATAAACTTTGCTATTTTAAGGCGTGTGAAAACAGTCTTTAAAAATGACAAGGTTGAAGGATTACAGCAGAAATTAGAAAAGAAGTGGCATTTCCCTTTGACTCTGGCCCCAATTTTTGAGCTATGTCAGTGTGAAGTTTCTCAGCCAGTTTTGTACAAGCACTTTCAGCTCACTTAAAAGCCTTTTTCCTGTAAGAAAATGTCCAATCCCTTTATTGTGTCCTTGGTCCTATGATCTATCTTGTAACACTCTCACCTTCTCCATGGCTATACAGGCTTCCAGCAGCATGGTGATCAGTACAGCACACAGCATTACATGGGGGTTTAAGTACCACCGAGGCCTAACAATATAATAACGCCTTTGATGTTCTCTTCAGTCCCTCTGTTAATGCAACTCAAGATCTCATTTGCTGATTTTATGGCTGTTGAATGCTGAGCTATTTTTGTTTTCAAACCCCAAATCCTTTTCTGGATCTGTTCAGAACTCTTCCTTTTACATAGCATAGTACTGCTGCCCACTTGGCCCTAGCAGTTAGCCAGTATTAAGGACCTGGATGTTTGTTTCACTTAGAAAGATAAACTGATGATGAGAGTCAGGAATGTTCTTTGGTGCAATCTTGTTTCATTACAGAAACTGAACACAAAGTCCCGTTTCCCTGAACACAGTAAAAAGAGGCAGTTTATTTACTAACAATTTCCAAGTCTTCCTCTCCACTAAGCTCTCTCTCCTCCCTCTCTGGGCCTTCCTCACAACTGCTGCTCTTGCACTTTCCTCACTTCCTTTTTGAACACAGGCTTCCATACAACATTCTAAACCAAGTTATCAAACGCAGCCATGAGAGCTTCCAGCAGCTGGGGAGGGAGGGGCAAGCATCCTTCCAGCCAGGTTTCACCTGGCCACTCTTGGGCAGGTGAACAAGCCAGGACTTGTTGGGAGCAGCCCCTGCAGGTGAATAACCCCTGGCCCTTGGCTCCCAGAAGCACCTTCCGCTGCTGAACTGCAGTGCCAGGGTAAGTGACACCTCCCTTCCCTGCGTGTCTGCCTTAGGATCTGCACCCCTCCCTGCCAGCCACCGGCTGGGGCCTCTGGGGCCTGGGCACCCTCCCTTTCCTCCTGCTGGCTATGCCCATGCCTGAGGTCCTGACTCCCACTCCCTTCCCTCCCTGCCTTCCCAACATCTATCCCCACCACTCCCAGCTGCATCAGTGGCTGTGGTGCAGACATCCAGCTCCTTGCCTTCCTGGCACCCCCGCTTTCCTCCCTGCCAACCGCTCGATTGTCTCCAGGATCCTCGCACTCACTCACACCACACACACACACTGCTGGCCACGCCAATGCCTCTGAGTCCCGACTTCCACCCTCCTCGCCGTTCCGGTACCCACCCCCCTTTCTCCCTCCCGGCCCGTGATTGCCTCCAGGGTCCTTGCATTCACCCACTCATCCTCCCTCCCTGCAGCTGCACAAGTGACCTCCCACCCCCAAGCAGCCCCCCCCCCGCCTCCTGCCAAGTGGCTCAGAGCAGTTGCTGCACATGTAGCTAGTTTCAGTGACAGCAACTCTCTGTCAGTACACCTTTGTGACCGACCCCTTCACAACTCTGGTTCTTGTTTTTGGCTGCAAGTGAACTAGCTGCCCTGCAAGATAGATTAGTTTTCTTTGATTCTTTGCATTTAAAGAATCTCAGGTATCTCATGTTGCACATGAACCTACTTCAGTCAGCCTGGTGTTACAGCACAGGAGTTCTGGAGTACAGTACACCCTGTTTGAGGACACCTATAAGCCCCTAGCTAAAGTTGCTTTGCTTTTTTTCTCCGTTTTCTACTACTGTGCTGTGTGAGGGCACTCAGGGCACTGCATTTTCTGAACAAGTACTGAGACTATCACTGATTCTAACCTGGAAGCACCCCTTCTAGTCTCACAGCAGACCTGTGATCTTGCAGACTTTCCATTCCAAGAGCTCCTGACCTTTTGCTAATATTCTGATACACACAATTGATGCAGCAGAACCCAGAATTGTAATTTCATTCTCACTATTTTTTTAGCAGTGAACAAGTGAACAGTAATGTGTTTCAAGAGTTGGTGGCTGCACTCTGAGGCCACCAAAAAATTATGAGAACCACTGACCTCTGTTTGCAAGAAGTCCCAGGGAAACCCTCAGACTTGCTTGTACTTTACCATATGGCCCAGTGCAGTGCCTTATGCAGTATTCTCGAATTGCTTCCCATTGCCACTACATAAAGAATGTAATTGCTTCTTTGATTTAGCCTGAAAATAGCATGCTTTGCACATGCATGGGCTTTAGATCATGCATCTACAGATCACAGACCTGCTGATGGCAGCCATTAACCTTCCGGCATAACACTCCACTCACAATACGTTTTTTCTTGCTTCAACTCTGACTGTACATTTGTCTACACTGACCTGTGTTTGCCATCTGCAGTCCTCTAAACGAATCAAATATATTGTGGATGTGGCATTTTTAAATGCATAATTTTAAAGACTATTTGGATGTAGTACCCTAATCTTAATTTATCAAGAAAACCAACCTTTGTCCCCATTTACATTGTGCAGATTTTTATGGGGTTGCATGTGTGTAAGTCAAGGTAGAATTGGCACATTTTTATTCTACAAATAGCCCCTGTAAGGTGTAGAAGGAGCCACTAGAGGACCCTTCTAACCTAAATGGTTCCATGATCTGTACACAATATTGGCCAACAATTTAAAAAGGACTTAGAAAGTGACTGGAAGACAAGGCAACTAATACAGAGGGGTGCAATCGGGGGCTCAGCATGTTCCTCTTATGGAGGAAGTTGCAAGGAAATCTTCTGCAATTTTGTTTTACAAGAGGCTCCCACAAGGATCTGGGTAGGAATCTGTCCACAGCGCACAACCAGGGACATGAACAGAGACTATATAAAGAGAAGTTTAGGTCAGATATTTGGAAGACTATTTTTCACCCAGAATGTTCAGTAGGCCACTGGATAGACTATTTCTGATTAGTTGTGCTGAAAAGCCAGTGAGAATGGCTCTCTTCTCCCTCCTAATGTGAGGGTCATTTAAATACTGTTCAGCTCCATTTGCCAGAGTGAGATTTCAGAGAGACTGGACAGGGGCGTGCCCCCAATCAGGAGCAGCACATCAGGATGGTTGGTAACTGCTGTGTTCATAGGTTTCAAATGCTGACAATCAGTTTCTCTCCTTGTTTTGGTAACTTCAGCAGCAGCGAGAGCTTGTTCTTCGGAAGAGATGAGATGGGAGAGATGCTTGTTCTTGGACAACAGACTCTGTGCTTTGTCTGCACACAATTCTGTCTCTGAAGAGGTTTGGAATGAGCAAATGCCCAGTGGCTCCAGAGGCTGGCTAAAGGTTTTCATTTCTATCTCGTGCCCACCATCGCTGCCGAATGCTTGGTATACGGGCTGCTGGCAAAAGCAGTTATGAAAATGGGCACACTGCTTCGAGACTGCCAGCAGCTTTCGAGGATCTTTCGCCTTTGGACACCAGCGATGGATGGGGGATGCGCTGGAGGAACTTGGGGTCACTTGGAAACCAACACCAATTCCCAGGATGCAGTGATACCTTTTAGAAGAAAGATTTACCTCTGTCGTACTAGCCAGTTTTTCCCACATCTGGGAACTGAAATGGTATTTCCACAGGCTGTTGTCAGGTCTGGAGTTTGAAATCCCTCCGCCAAAAGTCAGCATGCTGTCTTGAAAAACCACAGAAGAGTGTCCCACCATTTTTGGAGGTCCATGACTAAACACAAGGACAGGCAACACTTAGTCCTTACAAGAAGAACCAGAGACTAATATTTACTATTTCTGTTGGAAAAGAAAATGGTTATAATACTGGGGCATCAAAACTTTGTCCAGCTTCGAGCTGCCTTGACAACTTGCCCAAAGCCACTTTCGTGACATAAAATGCAGCAGGCTGCAGCCACTTTCATCTTGAATATGGCAGGGTGATCCACAGAAACCAGGAGTCACAGGACGCACTGCTACCTCTGACTCTGGGAAGTTTTTATTTGGATTAAAATGTCCCTTCCTATTACAGACGAGGACAGCCAGAAACCACGCTTTTGCCATCCTTACTTTATTCCCTCTCTCAAACTCAGATACAAGGAACTGGGAAACCTGATCCAATGCAGTTGGCTTAAACGCCTAGGACATCATAGAAATTGCAAAGATCTCGTGTGTTACAGAGGTGAACAGTTGTTCCACTGTTCTATTCCTTAGTCCTCTGTCAAAGATTCAAACACTTCCACTGCTTCAAACGCGTTTACCTGGGTACAGTGCCGGAGGGTGGGACTCACTCTTCTGTAACTAAACTATTTAGTATGACAACGAATGAGTTTTACCTTGTTCTGATAGAGGACCACTTGCAGCTTATAAAGTCCCACTTCCATAAATCCCTTTGTTCACTCAGCCCCATCAGTCCTCCAAACAGGTACATGCCCGTGCTATAAACCACAGCTGAGTGACCATGCCGGGGTCCTGGACCAGTATCACAAGACAGTGGAGATACTTGTGACCACTCTCCTGTATCTGAAAGCAAAACGGTAACATTACAGAGATATCAACAATGTTTGATAGCTGAGAACAACCATATTTAAAGAACAAAGCAACAACTAGCTATGCTGATAGTTTTATCTCCTCTCCACTCCCTAAAGTTAATCTGGCGTGAGACACATGAAAATTCACGAAATCTAAAGTATGATGGTAAAACCCCCAAACCTCTTTTGACGTGTAAAGTGTTAATGACAGTGCCACATCAGCAACCTAGGCGCCTGGAGTCATTTACTTGCAGAGCAGGTACTGTTTGCTTCCTAACGCTGCCCTGCTCATCTGCTTCAGCTCTCTCACCTGGAAAGACTGCTTTGCAGGCATGGGAGGGTACACCCGTTGCCATGCAGACTTCTTCATTAGTGCCTCTGCTGACACTGGCTAGGAAGGAACCAAGGGTGACCCAGATACATCCATTCACTTCAAACAGGCCATTGAACAGCCATCAGATGACAAAAGTTTTCAGTCACTCTGAGCCTGGCATTTTCTGGTTTGCAAACCAGAATCAGAAGCTGGTGATGGAATATGCAGTTGAGACCATCCCGTGCCAATGCAGGATTTTGGTCCTTCCAGTATTTTACACTGAGTCCCAGAAATTAGAGATGCTTAAAATTCTGCAGTAAAATGCACTTTGTCAGAGCAGGCCCTGTCTGTTAAACAGCTTGGAGACACATGATTGAGAATAGTTGCCTTCCTTTGCAGTTTAAGACTCCTGTTGAAAAGCCAGTTGCCAAAGCACAAATTTACAGCAAATGGTGGCAGATTAAAAGTAGGGTTCTAATTCAGGAATTCATTTCTGTTTACAGAGTAGGTGTTTATGGGGCTGTGGATAAGGCCTTCAAAAGATGGGCTTAATTCTAAAAAGTACTGAGGCCTTGCCCTGAATGTTAAAACCAGCAAGCCATTGATGTAGTTGCACCACTACAAACAGCTAATGTACACAGGCAAAGCCACTGGTACAGTGCATTGCTGCTTGAAATGGATAAGATTCACCAATACAAATTGCAACTTACAGTAATTTACCCAGACTCTGCGAGAGGTCTGAATGAGTGCAGTTATAGTGGTGGCTGACCACCGATGGGTGGAATCAAGGGAAGATTTCCGGTGTAGCTGAGGCTTGAGGTTTTTAGTAATCCTGTCTGAAAACTTGAAAAATACAACAGTAGAAAGCAAAAGCTATCAGCTGATCTCTATACAGTGGACTCTCTGAAATTGTGTTCGAGACTGCAGCCCAAATGACTACTGCAGAACAGGAAGAGTCTTCCAGAACTGTTGCCCTCCTAGCATGAATTCCAGCCTAAAATGGGTTTTCTCTGCAATCAGAATATGTGGGGGGGAGCCTTTTTTTTTAAAATATAAAATTCTGCCCACCATAGCAAAATCTCAGGATTTACACAGGTTTCTATACCATCCCTCTTGATAAGGGGTTTCTTACAAGGCCAATCCATATCCCACTGACATCTTGATGGAAGCACTCCATTAACTTCACTGGGCATTGGATCAGACCCTAAGAGATGCTTTAACTTACCAAAACATAAAGCCCAAAACTCTTGTGAAATCCCTTTGATGTCGAAGTATCCCCCATAGATGTACATGCTGGAATTGTACACTACTGCGCTGTGGCCCTTTCTGTTAGCTGGAACAATGCTCTGAAAACATTTTAGTCATGAAATTAAAATCACTTTAACAAACAGACATCCTGGATTTATATAGGTTTGTCAATCTGATCACCACTTTGCACCCCCCCATTAATAAAGAAAATATTGATATCTGGGTGAAAACCTTAGCAATGCTTTAGGTGCTTTCACGTCCCCAATTTTACTTTATCACAGAATTTTATGAAGTACGATTTTTTTTTGCACTGAAACATGACATTTTAAATCTTCAGAGGTGCTGATGTGAAAACTGATGCCCAACCTGAACAAAAACTCAATGTTTAAATTTTGAGCTTTTCATTCAAAGACAGGAGTGGGGTTTTGTTTTTTTGTGTGGATGGTTCACATTCATTCAAATGATTTTCTAATTTAGAGTGAAGAAATGAAAAATTTGCCAGATTTTTATGAAAACACCTCAAACTTTGAGGTTTATGAATATCATTGTCAATATTTTTAAACAACCCTAGTTTTAAGAGCATAAGTCTCTAGTATAGTGACAAACTATGCTTCATATTGGCCCCCTTGATTGAAGTGTTTTAAAAGAACTGTAGAGATAACATTCAGCACTTACATCCCACGATCAAAGTGTTTCCAAAGATAGGCATTATCCCTGTTTTGCAAAAGGGGGAACTTGAGTTATTGAAATTGCAGGGAAATAAAGCAGTGTACTTTACAGCAACATGTCCCTAAGAAGTCTAGACTGAAACTGTTTTGGGGAACCTATTTTAAAGCAATCTTTAATCAACATGTATTTGATTCACACATTCTTGTTTCCTGGTTTCTTACCTCAGTTTCTGCTGCTGTGTGCCAGCTCTTAGTCCATTTGGATGAATCTAAAGCAATTGTTTTAACAGAAGTATAGTTTATACCTAAGAACACAAAAAGATGCTGTTCCTTTTAGAATTGCTATTCTATTTTTTTAAGTGTTGTCCTGGTGTATTTACCATATGGCAAGGATGAAGAAACCTGCATAACACTAACATAGCTAGTAAGCTACCAAAGGGCATATTTTAATAGCCTACAATCTAACTTTTCTTTTCAGAGGCAGACTGAGCTAAGAAAATATTATACTGTATTATAGACTTCCTACACAAAGGTTTCTCAATATAAAATATATATATATGCACCTCACCAGTGGCTGTTCTGTATGTTCTACATAAAAAAATTGTGATTTCTGCTGGCCAGCTGGGGTAATGCTCTTCTTTTGTAATACTGTAATGCAGTTGAAAATGGGCAAAAGCTACATTTACTTCAAGATCATGGCAGGTAATACTTTTAAAAAGGGCAATTTTAAAAAAAAGTCAATCTTTAGTACACTATAGATTCCAATTTTTACTGATGGGCAATTTAGTGCTATGACGCAGGGAAACATCTTATTTTATATGATGCTTTACAATTCTATATGAGTTTTCATCTGAGGATCTCAACATTCATTAATTCGGGCAGGTGAGTATTTCCACCATACATGATGCAAAACTGAGACAGAGATAGGAAAGAACTTCCCTAAGATCACATAGTGAAATAAGTGGAGAATAGTAGTAAGAAGACTTCACTCCCAGACTTCTGCTGTAGTCGCTAAACATGCTGCCCCTCATGGGAAAATATGTATACTTATATAATGTTACATTGAAATATTAATAGTAAATATTATTTAATAGCATAAATTTAAATAAATTTCCCAGGAAAAATATATAAAATAATGTACAATACTTTATAGTAGTTATTGGATATAATATTAAAATGTCCCCATTGCCTTTATTAGAATTAAATCAGTGATAAAACTAACACAAATTTGGTTTTGCAGGACAGTCAGGAAAAATTGTAATGCTGTTTTCATTTTCCCCTTTTTCTTTATCTCAAGTAGTTTTCTATTTTATTAGATCTTTGTTAGCGCCAGCCTTTCTATGTATTTCTCTTTCAAAAAGTCCAAAATATATTTACTATTTTCCTCCCGTACTAGATGAAAACGAGTGACAAAATCCCCTCATATGGAAGCTTGCTATTTCATTGCTAAAGAACTTTAAGATCAACTTATAAACCTCTATAAGTAAGGCGTCTAATGAAAATGCTGAAAACCTTCAGTACAGAAATGTTGCTACAAAATGTTCCCCAGTGGGGGGAAAAAAAAAACTCTTTGGCAATTTAGCAGCCTAATTTTTAGGGCAAAATTCTACCTGTTTTGCATGCACAACTCCCAATGAAGCCAAAGTGAAATGTGAGGGTGTGTATGTATGCATATATCAAAGGACACAGTTGGTTCCTTGCAATTTACTACCATCTATGGAATTACTGTTTATTTGAGCAAGCCTGCTTTGCTGTTTCTTGGAAGAGACTGGTTATCTTGTTTCATACCAATATCATACAGCCAGAGAGGGATCTTCGCCTGCATAAAAGCAGAATCCATCATCCCACCAAAAATATAGAGGGTGCCCTGCAAATACAACGATATTCATTTATCCAGAGGCAGCCAAGTGCCGTACAAAAATCTAAAAACAATTTTAAAAGGACAACAAAGTCCCTATCACCAAATAAAGAACCCAAAAAAGGCATACCCAACCCTAACTGGTCACCAAAAGTGCCTCTATGCATTCTTTTCCTATTTACTGAGTGAAGTAAAAGGACAGTGAAAAATCAGCCGGTGCTATAATTAGTGATAGTATAGTAATTATTTATTTAGTGCCTTTTTCAAAACATTTTATAAACCACATAAAGAAATCACCACTGAACTGCAGCCATGCATGGGTCGGGGGAAGGTGAGAATTGTTTCACAGGACACAGCAAAATCCCTCAACAGTTTATGCCACAACACCAAAGAAAAACATCTATTAAGAATGGGACTAATTTAAACTCACCTGATAAGCCACCATTGAATGTTCTCCCAGTTCTTCTGGGCCATCTTCTGAACAATCCAGCATTTCCCATTCGTTGTTCACTAGGGAACAAAAGGAAAGCTAAAATAGATACACAAACCACATGGAAGCTAGGAGTAGGGTGAAAATGAGATGTTTTGAAGGAGGCATCTTTGGTTCTGGCGGCACATCCAAAATTAGCCAAGACTGACATCAGAGTGAAACACAGTTTTCCCCTTGACGGGTGTAGGAAGGTGAAAATGTGAAGAACTTTAATGGAATTGTTCCTTTTTTCCTATTAGCATATAAGGTTGAATTATTTCCTCCCACAAACAGGTTTCTATGTTTCAATTTGGTAAATAATTTTATTTATCTCTTGGTTTAAATAGAATTAAGACTGTTACTATTTTTAATGTACTATACACGCATCAACATCGCTCTGGGCTTCATGCTAGCTAACTGCTGTTAACTAGGCCAGAATCAGGAGCACAAAACACGGGGCTGTTGGATGAACTTCACCAAAAAAAAGTGTTTATTTTAATTTCTTCTGATGGAAGTTGTAGATTTGATAATACAGCCTTACAATAATATTGTGTGTTGAGGTTTTCCCCTACAAATACCTATCATTCATCCATGTATTTCTGTTTCTGTACTAAAATGTTGCAGTAATTAATTAACTATTTGTAATATGTAACTCAAATTAGAATGTTTTAAGGCAAGCATTATTTTTGGCTTAAAATAACTAAGGGAAAACAAATCCCATGCTTCTATGAGTAATAACACCAGGAACATGTGCACACCACTGCATAACTAGCTAGGTGCATTAGGAGCTTTTCACCTATGTCACAACCATTCAGTGCTGGCAGTTGGAAAAGGCAGAATAGCAACTTCAATGGATTGATATGGCAAATCCGACAAGCCTAATGTGGGGGCTCCCAACCTGGGGTATGTGAATTTGATGTTCCATCTATTCACTTTACAATTTTTTAAGAAGGTGACATGTAAACCATTAAAGTTTGGGAGCTGATGGGCTACAGACTTCTTACATATGGAGTGGCTCTGATTTCACAATGATCCATGTGACTATGCATCCAGACATACAGTGGAGGGACAAGCTTACCTATATTGTACCGCCAGAAGTCACTTAGGCTGCTATTGCACCGACCCCCATAGAGATAAACAAACCCTCTGCAGATGGTGCAGGCATGTTTGAACCGATCGCGTGGAGAAGGCTTGCTCTGTGGTACAGGTTTCCATAGGCACGCTGCAGTTTTCCTTTGCATCCCTACATCTGGGCTCTTTCCAAATCTGTCGTCAGCTGTAAAGGGTAGCCATTCTAGGGAGATCCCCCTAAAAAGTCTGGAACACAATCACCTCTTGGTACTCTCTGTGAATTAAAGTGAGGGACAGTTTAAAATAAAGTGTCAGAACTTTGATGCATATGCTACACAATGTTCCTGTTTTTTTCCGCCCACCAAAGCTAACATTTAAATTGTCAGTCAATAACTCCCCAGTTACACACTGATTATAATATATTTGGGCATCAGTGAAGCACTTGTACATTGACTCTCATCTTAAATTCAAATGGGTAGGGAAAGGAAAACTGTGGACTGAAAAGTGCTTGAAAGACTGCAAATAAAGAAAGAATGTGCTGTGTGTGGGAAAAGTGTACAAAAATAAAACAGCAGGAACTGAGGCTAGGTCTGTTTTATAGCCTCTTGTAATTGGTGTCTGATACAAAGGTGGAAGAACGTGATATTGAGATGAAAATAGAGCACAAGTAACCCAGACTGAATTTAGTTTGCCACCATCAAAGGCATCTGGAGTCAAGGTAATCCTGAAGAAAACTAAATTATTCTTTAACCTAATTTGCCACAAGATGTCACTGTATTCTATGCAATGAGGGCAGCAGCAAGGCCATTCAGCTACAGGTTTTTTTTTAAGGTTTAGCCCTTATGAGTTGGGGTGCAGCTAATGCTTAGAGGCTGCTTATTTTATGGTAGCACAGATAATTTCAATAGTGGCAGCCATGTAGTTTTTAAAAAAGCACTATTCTGAAACTGATTTGCCTTTTTCAACTGGACACTCTTGGTGGTGGCCAGAGTCCAGCATGAAAAGAATTAAGAAAGGCTAAAGGTGGAAAGCTAAGGTTACAGATGATAGGCTAGCTAGCAAGCAAAGCACATTTGAAAATATCAGTCAGTAGTACTCATAGGTGTGCATGCATACTAAATAGCAAGTGCTCTAGGAACCATCTGACCTCCAGGACTAGAAGAAATTACTCTGAGCAGTTGCTTTGTATACAATAATTACTAAGCAAAAAAAGAAGATATGTAGTCACCCTCTTTAATGACTATCTTAAACTAGCTCAGTGAATAGCTTTGAAACCCTTTGTTTGACACGATAACGTGCCAAGTCAAAAACAAAAAAAACCCACTTATATGCAAAAGTTTGCCCTTATAGTTACATTGAACCTAAGGGGAAAGTAAAGGACTATGGAAGAGGCAAACTGTCACTAAGAAAAAAGAAAAGTCTTTGGGAAGAATAAGTTAGTGCTTAATAAGATGCTAGCTCTTCCCATCTGTTTTATCATCGTTCTAAGATTGGACAGCTGAGAAAAGGAAGTCACAGCTACTTGTCTTCCTCAGTGCTAGAAAACTAGAATGGTTCAGTTTAAGGACAAAGGAATAAAAAGCTAATTCTGGGAAGTTTTATCCTCTTGATTTCAGGACAGGATGTTAGGAGATATGCTCTAGAGCAAAAAAGGCTTATGTAAACCACTTGAAGCTGGCTAACTCCCTTATCAATGGAAGAAGAAAAGGTTGGACTATCACTCTACAAGGTAAGGCATATTGGGAAAGGGGAGAAGTCAAGGACCCTTGAAATAGATTCCTCTCCTTGTTAAGTAGTTGTAGGGAGGAGATGTCTGTTTGGTTGAGGGACAGCAGAATCCATAGGAAAAGCAGGTAGAAGCCTGGTGAAGCTCATTTATTTGGATAATTGTTGGACTTTCAACTATTATATTGTGGATATTCTTGCATTTATCACTTCACACTTCAAGGAATGGAATGTTTTGTGATGCAGTAAATACCTTGGCTTTAAAAAAACACTCTATTGGTTCTGTTTTATACCACTGCTTCTGTGGAGATGGATATCCAGTTACTGACCTGTAGACAGGAAGATACTAGTAAGATCATAGCATCATAACAGATTAGGGATGGAAGGGACTTCAAGAGGTCATCTAGTCCAATCCCAACTAAATAATCCCAGCCAGGGCTTTGTCAAATCTGATTCTTAAAAAACTAAGGATGGAGATTCCACCACCACCTCAGGTAACCCACCGTAGTGCTTCAGAACCCTTCTACTGAAAAAGATTTTCCTAATATTCAACCTTGACCTCCCCCGCTGCAACTTGAGACCATTGCTCCTAGTTCTGTCATCTGCCATCACTGAGAACAGCCTAGCTCAGTGGGTCCCCACCTCTTAGGGTTGAGGGCCACAGCTATAACTTTTACTACCCTGATGGGCCAGCAGTCCGTCCCGTCGTCGTCATGTCTCCTCCTCCTCTTCCTACCCCCCCACCCCCTCCCCCCGGCAGCCAGATGGAAGGAGTTCAGCAAGGAGGTACTCCAAACCCCTTGGCTGCAGCAGGGAAATTGCAGGCATCCTGGAGTCCTGTGTGCTCCACCTGAGTCCCTAGGCAGTGGCTCTGTTCTGCAGCTAGGGGGACAGTATAAAAATATGCCCCTTAGCAATGAAACAATGTATCCTCAGACATTCAAGGATAACTTCTTGTTCCCATCACTGTTATTTATGTGCAGCTGCAAGCATACAAGTTGTGTATTTCATCTTATGTGCCGTGGTATGCAGAAACTGAGACATCTGCAAGGTTACTCCGTAGTCCTATTCATTTTTGCCAACTGGAAGATGTTATGCTACAGGGGTCAAAATAGCCGAGCAAGCAACTAAAGCTATGCTAGGCCTGTATGACCGTGGTGAAGCAATTAAAATTGTACTGGGCCTCCAACATTCCCTTTCTTGGTGGACGCCATAGCTTAAAAGGCCATCACGACGACTTCTTGATACACACTTTTGACTATGGCTTAAGGCACCCCCGCTGTGGTCCAAACCACTAGGGTCTTTTTGCTGGCAGGATATATTGCAGAGTGCCGCCTCACTTGTATGCGGGGGTCTTTTAGGACCTTGAGTCGCTTAAGAGATCTTTTAGTCCACCAAAGGAGTCCCACTGCAGCCATTATGGAAACTATTTGCAACACACACACGAGCACAATGGGATGCAGATCCCAGTGGCAGTGGGAGACCATCCCGGTAGGGTATTCCACCAACTGTGCCTTGTGGCAGCTTTTGCAGCATTTAGGACTTTGATTACTTTAGTTTTATTATGTTTGACTATTAAATTTACGCTTCTCCTTCGAGTGATTGCTCATATCCATTCCAGTATAGGTGAGTGCACGTGACCGCGCACAGGTTCCTGGAACTTTTTTCCCCTTAGCAGACCCCATAGGGTCAGCTCAGGTGCCCGCTGGAGTACCCTGCTCATGCTGCAGCACATAAGGTACCGCAGACCCTACGGCCCCTCAGTTCCTTCTTCCCCCCCATGACGGTTACTGGAACAACCTTGCTAATGCAAGTATCTTACCCCTTCATTGTTATTAGCAGTTTTTGTAGTTAGTGATTGTGAACAGTTAATAGTTAGTTAGTGGATTAGATAGGAGCCCTTTAGGGCTAAACAGGGACCCAGCCATGCCCGGATCCCCTGGCTTTAAGCCTTGTATTGGCTGTGGCAAGGCTTTTCCCGTGAGTGACCGCCACGACCTAAAGTGTCTGGGGGAACAGCATGGCAAGGACAGGTGCAAAATCTGTAGGCTTTTAAGCCACGGATTCAAAAGGAGCTGGACATTAGGCTGAAGGCCGTTCTTATGGAGGAATCGCTCCGTCCTGCTTCTGAGCCTCCACACTCCATGTCAGCATCAAGCGTTTCCTCGGTGTGGAGCGCACCGTCCGCACCGGAGCCATCGCAGCATAAGTCTCCGGTGCCGGAGACAAAGAAAAGACAGCGCGTGGTGCGCACCCACTCCCCCATACTGCTGATACCAGTGGGGTCAAGTGTCAAGATGCAGCCAGGGCCCATTGAGCTTGCTCCAGTGCCCGCATGTGCTTGCAGAGAGCCTCCCCTGACTCCTGGCAGTGAGGGAGTGCCTCTGCCGATGCCGTTGACACCGGAGGCTTCCCAGGCAGCAAGAGCCCTGATGTCCCTGCCCACACCTCTGTGCCTGCTCCCCCCCCCCCACCGCCGAGAGAGAAGGGGCCAGTGTCTAGGGGTAAACCCGCCCTAGGTGCCCCAGTAGGCTGGTCGAGAACCCCTGTCAGGGAAGAGTCTCCCGCCAGACGGGTAGAGCATGGAAGCGCCCCGTCCAGCTCCGAGTCAACCTCGTCGAGCTCATCCTCTCCACACCGGGAACAGTTCCCAGCACTGGAGTCCTCTGGCACCAGACGCTGCTTGAGAGTCATTCGGTACCGAGCCATTCATCGTGGCACCGGTCCAGATCTCCGACGAAAAGTCTGGCACCGGTGCGCTCCCTGGCACTGCACCGCAGATCCCAGTCGCCGGAGTCGAGCTCAGCACCATGTGGGTCCCATCGGCACCAATCCAGTTCACCAAAAGGCAAGCGGCACCAAAAGTCTTCGGCGCCGAGACGACGCTCGTCTTCATCGTCGGAGCGCACCTCGCCAGAGCACCGCTCTTGTTGTCACCAGCGCGCCAGATCGTCCTCCAGATCATCAAGGGGCCACTCCCCAGTGCGGAGTAGCAGGTGAAGGTGGAGCAAAGGCCATCACTCCAAGGACCTGAGTCCCCTGAAGGTTAAGGATACGCAGGAGTCCCAAAAGCCCCCACAGGACGCCCAGCAGCTGGTACCGATGCCAACACTGGGGTGGCCCCAAGGTCCATGGCAGTGGCCTTATTGGGAACCATGGGGAGCTCACATGGGCCCGGGCATGGTGTCGGTCCCATCGTCCACCACCCACTCAGTGGCCCCTGTGGCTGAAAAGGGGCACGAGGTCCATTCCTCAGAGGAATCAGATCCGGGAGAGGGACCCTCCACAGGACCCCGTAAAAGGGACAGGCACCCGCAGTCGTCGTCCTCATCCCCGGATGAGGCAGCTCTCAGGGACAAGAGGGAGCCCTTAATGGACTTTAAGGCCCACCAAGAACTACTGAAGAGAGTGGCCTCAAACCTCAACATGGAGGTAAAGAACTGTCTGAGGAGGAGGACACCTGTTCGGTGACTATGGGGTGCAAGGTCCCTCTCGAGTAGCCCTGCCAGTGCGTGACAGGGTGCTAAAACTGGCCAACGCCTTATGGCAAACCCCCGCCTCAGCAGTCCCAACTGCCAAGGGCGCTGAGAAAAAATACTATGTGCCCATGGAAGGGTTTGAATTTATGTTCACACCCCCGGCCCCAGATACTCTGATAGTGGAAGCTGCCAACCAGAGGGACAGACAGGGGTTCTAGGGCAACATGCCTAAGAACAAGGACAACAAGAAGCTTGACTTTTTTGGCCATAAAGTGTACTCCACTGGGGCCCTTCAGCAGCGCATAGCTAATCACCAGGCGCTGCTGGGGAGGTACAACTTGAACCTCTGAAACTCACTCTGGAGGTTTGCAGAGGCCTTGCCCCCGGACCAGGCTGCTGACTTTGCCACGGTGCTAGATGAGGGATGCATCGCAGCTGGCACAGCCCTGTCATCAGCCAGTGACGCAGCAGACACGGCCAATAGGGCTACAACGTCTGTGGTGGCCATGAGCAGGTGCTCATAGCTGCAGTCCTCGGAGCTCTCCCAGGAGGTGCAGCAGTCGATCCAGGACCTTCCTTTCGATGGGTTGTCTCTCTTCTTGGACAGGACAGACGAGAAGCTGCACGCCCTCAAAGACTCCCAAGCCACCCTGCGCTCTTTAGGCCTGTACACTCCACAGGCATCTAGACACCAGTTGCCCCAGCAACCTTGCCACTGCCTAGATCCTATCCACCCAGCAGGAGTCAAGATAGGAATAGAGGACACAGCAGGTGCAGTAGGCCAGCCTCCTCCTCTGGGACCCAGCAAGGACAATCCAAGGGCCCGAACAATAAAAAGGGCCAATTTTGACGGTGCGCCCAAGGGTGGCACCTCCCCTGGTACTCTGGATCCATCTCATCCTTTCCTGGGCAGGCTGCACCCGTTCTTCAGTGAATGGGCAAGTGTTACCTCGGACCGCTGGGTTTTAGACAGTACGCAGAGGTTATGCCATACAATTTCCTGCCTGTCCGCCAAACAACCCCTCCCCCTCCCATCCCTCTCACAAGCAACTCCTCATACAGGAAGTCAACAACCTCCTCAGCCTAGGGGCGGTGGAATTGGTTCCCCGGCAAGAAGTAGGGAGAGGATTTTATTACCGTTACTTCCTCATCCCAAAACTAAAGGGGGGAGGCTAAGACCCATTCTGGACCTTCGTGGCTTGAAAAGGTTCATAAAGAGACTGAAGTTCCACATGGTCTCCCTAGCCGCTATTATCCCAGCTCTGGATCCAGGGGACTGGGTTGCCACCCTCAACCTAAAGGACTCATACTTCCATGTACTGATCCTTCCCAGCCACAGACGCTTCCTCCATTTCATGGTAGCTAGTTGCCACTACCAATTTACGGCCCTCCCATTTGGCCTTTCATCAGCCCATGGCGGTGGTGGCTGCCCATCTTAGGCGGCGGGGAGTCCAGATCTTTCCGTACCTGGACGACTGGCTGATAAGGGGCAAGTCCAGGGCCCATGTGCAGGACAGTGTGTCCCTTACCTGCGCCACATGCAACAGGCTGGGTCTGCTCATAAACGAGCAAAAGTCCACGCTGTCTCCACTGCAGTGGATAGAATTCATAGGGGCCTCCCTGGATGCGGTAAAGGCCAGAGCCTTCCTCCCGCAAGGCCAGTTCGAGGCTGTGGCTCTGATTATCGCCCAACTGTACACATGCCCCACCACAACAGCAAGGCATGTATATGTATATATATACATACATATATTTATATGTATATATAAATATAGATATATTCATTTGTCTTATATGCCGTAATATGCAAAAACTAAAACATCTACAAATTTACTCAATAGGCCTATTCATTTTTGCCAACTAAAATATGTTATGCTACAAAAATCAAAATAGCTAAACAAGCAACTAAAGCCATGCTAAGTCTCCAACAATATGACAGCTCTTATTAATGGTATCTGCTGCTAATCTCACATCCTCCTTATAGACTTAAAGGACTGTGGCTACACTTCATGTCCTGTCCACAACTATACACTGTTGCTGTGTGCTATGAAAAGTTGCTGCATCTTAGTGGTGAGAGTGGCTATTCCTATGTACAGTATATGAAGCACTCTGGCATCCCAATGGATAAGAGGTGGAATATGAATCCAGTATTATCATCATAATTAGTGCTTAACAAATAGACTGTGGTAACTAGAGAATGTTTCCCTTGTGAACATAAGGGGAAAAAACTATTTGTGGGTGTCACAAATTTAATTTTTTTAAATATGTGGTCTTCCTACAAAGCAATTACATCATCTCAATGTGTAGCCAGAGAGCTCAGTTGCCACTGTTGATGCTCATAACTTTACTGTTTACAGTAGCAGAGTGAAATTAACAAGAACAGAAACTTTCAATGCAACTATTCCTAACTCTGTGGCCAGTAGTGAAACTGTCACTAAAGCTGTCAATTTCATGGTTGGTAGCAAAAGCAGGCACTGGAGTTGCATATCTACTTCTAGCTTAGTGGATTTAATTCTCTAATGTGCTTAGTTAAGTTTTTCAAGCTTGCATTAGCCTTACTCAAACTATATAGTAATATTGCTCAAGTTAATTTTAGCAATAGGCCTTACTCTTTATATCTTCCTGTTTGTAGAATGCACAGAAACATCCAGTTTTGCTTCATGGGCAACATAACCAAACAGGCACGTATATTATCAGCTGCAATCATACTAGAAACTACAAGGAAACCTTTCTCAATATGCATTGCCATAAGAAGTGAAGTGAAAACAGGCAAGTTCAGAAAATATTTTTAAAATGGCACAGTATATAACCCACATTAAACTCCTCTTTCAGTCACAGCAGAAAGCTGGCAATGCATTTATCCAAATTACTTCAGGTTGCAGGAGTTTCATCTTGAATTTTCTCTCTCTCTCAATCTTGGCATGAGGCTTGTGAGGATATGTTCAAAAAAAATACTTTGCACCAGGGAAGCAAGGTGTCATTTCTGAGTATCAGCCTTATGTTCAACTATTATCATACATGGACATAAAGCGTCATCCATGTAGGTGAAGTCACAAGGATGCTTAAAGTAAATAGCAATGCAGTGTTACACACAATTCTCTTTAATTAGAAACCACTTTCCAGACAAAGGATGACATCTAATTTGATCACTGCAGAGGCTTAACTGAGCTTGTTCTGAGCCAAGATGGCACTTGGAAAGCATAGTGATCGCTGCCTCAGGTTTGAAAGAGCTAGTTCCTCAGACCTACATTTAGGTATTTTTATCATGCTCATCCACATAGTATAACTTAGGTGCCTGAAGTTTAGCATTTAAAACCATATTTGGCCATAGTTAAGGCAATGAGGCTCAGCACAGGCAGGCACAAAGGTCTCCTCACATAGCTTTGATTACAGGATCAGGGCCATGCAATGACAGAGAAACTACAAAGTAACTTGGACCTCTATCAAGTTGCTGTTTATTCCTACATTGTTATAAAAGAAAAACATGCTGCACTAGATTCAACGATCAACAAACTCTTTAATAAACAAGAAAATCCTGATCACAGAAGGATCCTGTAAAACAGGCTTTCTACAACCATAACATGCTGGCTGAGTAATAGCAGTCCAGAATGATCCAACTGCATAATCCTTTGTTTGTTCTTATAACTAGGACTGTCAAATGATTAAAAAAAAATCACAATCATGAGATTAAAAAAAGTTGCAACTTGCGATTAATCTCAGTTTTAATCACGCTGTTAATAACAGAATACCAATTTAAATTCAGCATAGAAGCTTGTCCTCTGGAATGGTCAAAGCACGAAGGGGCATAAGAATGCTTAGTATATCTAGCACATAGATACCTTGCAACGCCAGCTACAACAATGCCACACAAACACTATGTAGGAATTATTCTGATAATAACTATGCAGTAGTTCCTACGTTGTTCACTACTATGTCAATTATTATATGCTAGTGAACAAAGGACTGCAAACGGGAGTTTGAGAAGGGGAGAAGGAGATCCCTTTGCTGAATGAACGAGGTGCAAATACTAATCTTGGGGTGAGTAAGTTTGTTTGGCTGTTGGGTTTTTTACTGTGTTCTGGTTATTTAAAGTTACATGGTCAGTTGGATTGTGTGTTCGGGGCCTGTTTGAGCCTTTGTTCCCTGGATCAGTCTTGATCAGCCTCAAATCAGCCCTTTGATCACCTTCCTTCCCCCTGTGTGGTTAATGAGATGGCAGGGCTGACCTAGAAAAGAAGGCCTTAAAAGCCAGAGGCTAGCAAACGGAGGACTGAAAATGGGGGAGTTTGAGAGGGAGTCTGTAAGAGGAAGTCGTAATATAATCAGTATGGGTAGGAAGGGCCGCATGGCTAATGCCAATGCTGACCTGTCTCCTCAACCTGCACCTCTATCCAGACGGAGAACCTAGCCATGGATACCTCTACCCAGATCCTGGTGTGAATTGGAGAGACTATGGCCTGCATTTCCCACTCAGAAAGCCAGACTGGAGGAACTGTCCAGTGTGAAAGGTGTCTGCTGGTGGAATCCCTCAGGAAGCGGATGGGAGAGCTACAAGAGGAGGTGGCTAGACTGTGGAGCATCTGTGCCCATGAGGAATTCATTGAGAGTATTCATATGGAGATGTCCAAGGCTAAGGAAGATATTCAGCTAAAGAGGACTGCTGTCATGCCACTGAGGGAGGAGGCTATGGCTCTGTCACAGGGAGAAGACTGGCTGCTGGTTACTTCTGGCAGCAGGCAGTGCTCCATCTCTACTTCCAACCCACTCACCATGGCAATGAAGAACTCTTATGCTGCCCTGGCAACAAGCAATGAGAAATCACCCCCAAACAGGTGAAAGCCATATAGCCATATAGCACCCAAAGCTGGGAGGATCGCAGACACCACACCCAGGAGGAAACATAGGGTAGTCGTGGTTGGTGACTCTCTTCTGAGGGGGACAGAGGCACCCATCTATTAACCTGACATAGCATCCCAAGAGGTATGCTGCCTGCGGGACCCTACTTGATATGCCCTTCCAACTTCATTATAAACCACTGATGACTACTCTCTGGGAACAGTTTTCCAACCAGTTATGCACCCACCTTATAGTAGCTCCATCTAGGTTGTATTGCTCTAGTTTGTTCATGATGTCATGTGAGATAATATCAAAAGCCTTATTAAAGTCAAGATATACCAGATCTACTACTTTCCCCCCATCCACAAAGCTTGTTATCCTGTCAAAAAAAGCTATCCGGTTGGTTTGACATGACTTGTTCTTGAGAAATCCGTGTTGACTCTTACTTATCACCTCATTATCTTCTAGGTGTTTGAAAACTGATTGCTTAATTATTTGCTCCATTATTTTTCATGGTACTGAAGTTAAGCTGACTGGTCTGTAATTCTGCAAGTTGTCCTTATTTCCCTTTATATATTGGCACTATATTGGTCCTTTTCCAGTCCTCTGGAATCTCCCCGATCTTCCATGACTTTTTGAAGATATTCACTAATGGCTCAGATACCTCCTCAGTCAGCTCCTTGAGTATTCTAGGATGTATTTCATCAGACACTTGTGACTTGAAGATGTCTAAGTTATCTAAGTAATTTTTAACTTGTTTGCCCCCTATTTTAGCCTCATATCCTACCTCATTTTCACTGGAATTCACTATGTTAGAGATCCAATCACTGCTAACCTTTTTGGTGAAAACTGGAATGAAAAGTCATTTAACACGTCTGCCTTTTCCATGTTTTCTGTTACAGTTCCCCTACCCCATTTAGTAATAGGCCTACCCTGTCCTTGGTCTTCCACTTGCTTCTAATGTATTTGTAGAATGTTTTCTTCTTACCTTTTATGTCTGTAACTAGTTTAATCTCATTTTGTGTCTTGGCCTTTCTAATTTTGTCCTTACACACGTGTGTTATTTGTTTATATTCATCCTTTATAATTTGGCTTAGTTTCCACTTTTTGTAGGACTCTTTTTTGAGTTTCAAATCATGGAAGATCTCCTGGTTAAACCAGGCTGGTCTCTTGCCATCCTTCCTGTCTTTCCTTCACAGTAGGATAGTTTGCTCTTGTGCCCTTAATAAGAAAACCGCCAACTCTCTTGAACTGTTTTTCCCCTTAGACTTGCTTCCCATGGATCTTACCTACCCACTCCCTGAGTTTGCTAAAGTCTGCCTTCTTGAAATCCATTATCTTTATTTTGCTTTTTTCCCTACTACTGTTCCTTACACTCATTAACTCTACCATGAGATTTTTTTCAGTGGCTTTGGATGAAAGCAATGACATTTCTGACAGTGCACAGCTTCTAATTTTCACTTGTGGAAGAAATGAGGCATTTCAAATCACCAAGGAGCTGCAGTGCTCCAGACACTTCATGGAAAAACTAGACAAAGACTTGTTTTGGAGATTTGCTGACACTATTAAGAGATTCGGTTTGTCTTGGAATCCGCTTGCCAGAGTGACAATAGACGGTGCTAAGAACATAGTAGGCCACAAGACTGGACTGATTAGTCTGGTGCATAAGGAGTTTGATTCATGTAATGCTGAAAGGCCAACGACATTGCATTGTATTATTAATGAACATGCTCTGTGTGGCAAAGTTCTAAACTTGGAAAATGTAGTGAAAACCATGGCGGCCACTGTAAACTCTATCAGGGCACTTGAGTTGAATTACTGCTCATTTCAAGCATTCCTGAAAGAAACTAATTCAGAATATGAGGATATGTATACTATAGTGAGATACGTTAGCTTAGTTGCGGAAAGTGCTCAAAAGTTTCTTCACCTTGCAGAATTAAATCAATATTTTCATGAATAAAAAGCCTAAAAATGTATCTGAATACTCAGATCCAGAGTTTGGCAATTCTAACAAGCAATTTGAATGATCTCAATTTGAAGTTGCAAAGTAAAGAAAGGCTTGTTTCACAGCTATACTGAGATGTGAGCGCCTTTCAAGCAAAACTAAAACTCTTGCAACCACACTCAGAGTGGAACACTATCTTACTTTCCTTCCTGTGAAGAACTCAGTCAGGATGAAAAGGTCAGTGTTCCGTCCGATGTGCCCAAATGGTAAAATTAGTGGACCTACTGAACGAGAATTTTGAGGCCAGAGTTTGACTTCAAGTCACATGCAAGTGATATCCATCTGTTTGAACACCCTTTTTTTGCTAACATGGATAATGTCCCTGCTTCTCTGCAAATGAAATTGATTGAACTTCAGTGTAACTCATATTTAAAGTTCATGTTTTACAAAAGGAAACTGGTGGAAATTTACTCACTGCTGCACAAATCTGCTAGACAAATGGGCACAATTTTTGGTAGCACGTACATCTGCGAACAAACTTTATCAGTTATGAAGCTGAATGGATCTAAGATGCAGTTCCTCCTAACAGATGACCCCTTGCATGCTGTCCTTAGATAGCATCTCACACTTTGAGCCAAACTTCAAACTGGTTGCTGAGAAATTAACTCAGAAAGTGCATTCTTTATTTGTGATTAGGGAGAAGGTTATATGTTCTTTAGTTTTTTCCCATTTTCAATAATTCTGATACACATTTTATTCAGTGATTTTTGTTGTTTAATAGACAATACTGTACATAGAAACAACTTAAGAGAAACTTAATATACATCAATACAAGTAACCTTAAATCTTATTAAAATAAGTAGAGTCTGTTTGGCCCCCACAAGGTTGTGCTAAAGTTTAATAATAATAATGTGTAATAATGTTAGGCATTACTGCACTAAATGACCTTGCAATCTCAGTGCATCAGTCCCCTTAATCTCCTAATTCAAATCACTGTTGAGGACTGTGAAAACTGGCCCCCAAGCAGCTAACTGACCTCTCCATCTCATTATTTATAAGGAAGAGTGTAAGAAGGAAAAGAAAGTTTGGTTAGAAAACATATAATGCTCTAAGCCACCTTCTCGTCCGAGTCTTGACTTATTAGTGTCTGTATTTTAAAATGTAAATTTCTTGGGCATGCATTGGCTGCAAGTGTGCCTTTGTACTGTGCCAATCACTGTTACTTAATAATCTCCATTTAGAGTGCTGGTTCCAAAGGAAAACTGCTACATTTCTGAAATGGACTATAATGGAAACATAGCTGAGCAGTGGTTACTGTCCCTACGATTAAATAATGATCGCAGCTTCATCTTTGTAAATATTTACCTCTCATAAATAGATCTGGATAATGAAACCTGCTGAGTTAAATATGGGCTATTATTTGAAAGAAAGAGACTTTAAACAACTTACTTTTGATATTCTTACCTCTCTAAATAGCAGCAGATTAGTCAAGTCAAACAAAAATGACATCCCTACTGTTAGCAATAGGTACACACACAATGCACATGCAGGTCTACATAAAATTGCCTCCCCAGCAAAAAAGTGTCACTTTTTGCACAAATGACAAAATAAATTCAGAATCTTTTCAAATGACTGTCTCTAAAGCAGTAAGTAGTAAAGAACAAAAAATGGCTGCTTTAGAGCCCTTTTGCCAATTCATTCTTATATATCTACTACACAATTGAATTGCAAATTAGACAACATGGATATTGGGAAAGAGATATTTTACCTAGAAGGCTATAATACAAAGTGTTTGTCACAGCACAGAATGCACTTATGAATTAATGATGCCCCACTGGTATTTCATAGGAGAAAAATTAAAAAACAATTTCAGGAAATACAGGAAAAAATAGAAATAATTTCAGGAAATGTATATTATATGATTAAATAGCTGTTTGTATATTTACTAGAACATGATTTCTCAAGCAGATAAGCAGCTCAGGTTTCCTGTAATAAAGTACTAATTAATTGAACTATGCAACCTGTTTTCCCAGCACTGGTCTTTTGACTCATTTTCCTCTGTTAATATGCTGCTTAGAAAAGTTTCAGATTTTAAGAAACTCAAAAACTTTAGAACTGAAGCAATTTCTCATCCCAGTATACATGTTTCATGCACATAGAAACAAAGAAAATTTCTGCTAAAATTTTTATTTTTTTAAATATTCAAAATCTTATGCACTCAATCATGCAGCCTTTCCACCCAGAACTCATATTGCAAATGGTACTGTTTGTGCATTTTTTTTACTCCTGAGGAAACTCTGCGCACATGCAGAATTCATGTCCGCCCCCCCCCGATTTTTTTTTCTCTGCTGAAAATGTGTTCTGCTGGAAAGGCACTTTTTGCCCACCAGAGGCTGCTGTGATGCCAGAACAGAGGGCAGCCAGCTCAGCCAACTACAGAGAGAGAGGAGGCGAGGCTGTTTTCCTCACAGCACCCTCCTCACGGGGCAAGGTGAGGAGGCATGGTGCAGCCAGAACGGGTCACAGGCTGGGGTTCAGAGGGGCTAGTGGGGAGGTGTATAAGGGGCTGAATGGTAGTGGGGATGCGGGGAGGTGGGAGATAGGAAGGGGGTACAGGGACACATGGGGCTGGGGTGGCCGAGTGGAGGTGCAGAGACACCTGGGGAGAAGGGATGGCTGTGGGGGTGCACAGATGCTTGGGGACAGGGCAGGACAGGTCGCTGAGTGGGGTTGTAGGGGCACTATTTAGAAGTATACATAAATGACTGCTTTTGGTGAACCTCATGAGAGCGCTTATGGGTGCAAGCCCTTTCTCCAGTGAGTAGTCTTATTCATGCAAGTATTCCTGTTGGGTTTCTTGCATGAGTAAGGATGACACTATGAACACTGGTTTGCAAGGGTGATTAGGAAGTATTGCACTTAAAAGACCACCTATTTAGAATTGACAGTCCTTACAGAGGTTTGCTTTCACTAAATTATATTTACTTGCAATGCTTTAGTACTTCTGTTTCAAATCTCAATGTCCTTAGGATGCAATTTTAGTTCTTAGGTTTTGGCTGTATTACATGTATACCACATTTCCCAGAATACAAGGCCTAATTTTCAGAGCTGCTGAGCTCCCAAAATTCAAAATGAAGTCCAAAGTAGCTGTTGGTATGAAGCATCTCAGAAGCTCAAGCGTGTGTTTCTTACATATATTTTGATTCTTTATTCGTATCCGAGTTTTACCTAGAACCCCCAACCAAAATCAGGGCTCCCTTGTGTTAGGTGCTTTGACAGTCTCTACTTTGAAGAGCTTACAATCTAAACAGACAAGACAAAAGATGGGAGAAGAAATGACCGTTATCCCCATTTTAAAGATGGGGAAACAGTTGCACAGTGAGAGTGACTTGCCCAAGATCAGGTAGGAAGACCATGACAAAGCAAAAAACTGAACCCAGAGCTCAATTCCAATCCAATGCCATAACTAAAACCACCCTTTCTTTAGACTAGCTTTACAGTACAGGTGAAAAAAATTAAGGTTTCAAATATCCTCTTTTTACATAGTGGAATAAATACTTTACTATAAAGTTCAGAGTGCACTTAGTGGTCATGAAGATCAACCACTCAGCTCCCTTAAAATAACTTTTTACTAATTCTCTCCCCCGAGAAAGTCCCATTTGGAAGTCTTACCCAGGAGAATCTCTTTTGAACCCCAGCACTTCTATTCTGAATGAAGCTTCTGAGGAATAAATTCCTAAAGTATACACTGATTTTTAGATAAAGCCAAAGTGATATTATGCACAAATCCAACACTTCAGCCATGCTTGACCAAAGGTAGAAAGGCTAATACTGTCTATAATGGTAACAAATGGGGTTTTTTCCCTTTGTTTAATGACCAGACTGACTTACTTTCTTTGGGAAGTTAACAGCTTCTCAAATCTTATTCAACATCAAATTGTTGTCTCCAGCCATAAACATGCCTGAAGTTCACTCTCTTTTGTGATTTCACTACATTACCAGAATCCATAAATGTAATTTGTTATTATCAAGTTCTCTTGAAGAAGCTACTGCAAGTCTTTAGCATGACACCACTATGTCAAGATTAGGCTACTGCAATTCCAAAATGCTAATAAAAGGTCATTAAGAGACCTTTAAAGAAATGGGAGTCCAGACAAGGAAATTCCCTAAAACTATTTGATGCAAAATTTCTAACTAATATAACTGTTACAGTACCTCTCTCACAAAACTCAACAATATCAGAGTGCACACACAACAAGCAAAAAATGTCCAAACTAAGGCTGCATCATATGTGCCACTTCATATATTAGGTAACCACTGAAAATTTGTTTGCTCAATTTTGCAGAACTTCAGCATAATGTTACATGTTGGTAAGAGGGGTGGCTGAGTGAGGTACACATGAAAGTGCAGAGACACATGGGGACAGACTGAGGGGGTGCAAAGACATGTAGGGATAGGGAGGAGGGATGACTGAGTGGAGGTGTAGGGACACATGGGGACGAGAAGGAGGGGTGGCTGAGTGGAGGTGCACAGCCTAATGAGAAGGGGGGCGTAGAGCCACATGGGAACATGGGCAAATTTGCCTGACTGAATAGGAGAGGCTAGCAGTCAGCCAGGGTTTGTATGAGGGAGGCTCCCCAACTCCATAACAATACACCCTTCCCCACCCCTCACAATCAAAGAAATGTTTCTGTATTGTAGTTTAAATGAATTACTCAAAGGAATCGTAATAAATAAATAAATAATATGCGTAGTAAGGAATCTATTGCTCAAAAAACATTTCCTGAATCTTTTTTGTTGTCTGTATTGTTAGACGTAGTTGCTGACAGTTATTCTGAAATAAATTACCAAATAATTGAAACTGGCTGATTATATGGTTATTTGACAAATTTGACACAATTTTAAAATATTGTGCACAGAATTTAATTTTTTGGGTGCAGAACTCCCCCAGGAGTAATAGAAGGCTACAGTTATCAAATGACAAGCGCTATTATTTGATTGCCCCAGCAATTAAAAAAAAATTCTTTAGTTGATTAACTTTATCCTTACCCTGAAGTATTAGGGCTGTGTTTAAGGATGCTGCTGGTTTCCTCTGACCCTTGGGCTGCATTATGTGCATCCCTGTAAAAGCCTGCAGCAGTAGACACTTATGCATAGATGTGAGACACATTTATTCATAAAAAAAGTCCCAACAACTTCCATGATATTACTCATGTGTTTTTAAGTTCTAGACCATAGCAAAGAATCTGACAAACTACCTTGCTAAAGGGCTAAGAAAAGATGGCAAGTTGTACTCACATCAGAAAGAGAAGATCCCTTATCTTACATGAGTCTAGCTTTCCAAAAAATTCTTGTTTCCAACTAAAGTTGTCCAAGCTTCATCTCAGCTGAGAGGTATCTTTTGGGGAGAGCAAAAGGAAGTAAGCAAAATGAAAGAGGATGGTCCTGTAATGAAGGCACAAAACTGAGGCTCAGAAGATTGTGTTCAGTTGCTGGCTTTGCCACAGACTTCCTCCGTATGTTGAGAAAGTCCCTTGATTTCTCTGTTCTTCAGCTCCCTACCTGTAAAATAGTTATAACACTTCCTGTCTCTCACTTTTTGCCTGCCTTTTGTAAACTTTTAGGGGCAAAGACTTGTTTACTGGGCCTAGCAGTATATGGCCTGATCTCACTTGGAGCCTCTGGACATTATTGTCAATATTGATAATCTTAACTATTTTTGACCCCCTGTGAAGATGTGGAAGAGATTGTACTTTTCTACTGTAAGAAAACATTAAGAAGCTAGTTTGGCTAATGTGTACTAGATTGCTCTTATCTGACATGTTCACACTGACTATTTCTTAATGAGGGGTCGAGGTGTAAAACTATTTTCCCCTTATGAATAGGAATGCTGCAACCTCATTGATCCTACACAGCATGGAATAAGGCTGGAGGCCTGGAATCAGCCAGCCCTGGCCAATTACTCCTCATCATCACACCTGGGATGAGAAGTGGGGTTTAATTAGTAGAACCTGCTGAGAAGTTAGGAACTGATTCCCCAATAGAGCAGCAAGAAGTTGCAGAGTGGAAAATGCTCAAGGAGACTAACAACCACTATTAAGTGGGAGTGAAATATTACAGAAACAGCTGGAAATGAACAGAGTCCAGTAGCAAACATTGAATCTTCAGGAAATAGGTTTCAGGCAAGGAAGGCCTGCGCCTACGGTCTTGAGGGGGATCTGGGAAACTTTGTTTTGGGAACTATTTTGTTAATCCAGCTCTGAGCGTGAGTGTTCAGAGAAGAGATTTAAGTTTGTGCTGGTAATTTGGGCTGAGGGGCCCGGAGCCAGACACAGGAAAGGGAGGCAGGGGGCCTGCCAAGCCATCTGGGACCATGGCGGAGGCGGGCAGTTGGCTGCGGGGATGGGGCATCCGGGTACTTACGGATCGCTGTTCTGAGAGTTATACCAGGCACCTTCCTCCCCTTGGGTCAGCGGAGCCAGGATAACTGGCCCAGGCGGCCACGCCCCGGGGCTGCCCAGCCCCTTCGCAAAGGAGTGGGGCGCGGGTGCTCGCCCACAACACCCCCCGGCACGTGTGGGGCGCCCCTGCCCTTCTCAAACACGCCTTGGAGCCCAGATACCCCACTGCAGGGAGCAGGCACAGCCCCGCCGGGGGGGCGGCCCCGACGACCAGAGGCGCCAGCGGCGGGGGGGCAGGGACCAGCCCCCCTCACAAAAATGGGGGGTGAGGGGTTAGGGGCAGAGCCCGCCCCACAGACGGAGGGGGGGGGCGACAACCCCTCCCCCCACCCGGCCAGCGAAGGGGAGGGGGGGCAAAGCCCCCGCCCTCAGCCGCCGCGGGAAGGGGGGTCGGGGACACGGTCCCCCCCCCCACGCTGGCTGCTCCCGCCCGCGGCCCCTCTCACCTCCCGTCAGCCCCCGGCCAGCAGCTCCCCCGCCGGGCGGGCAGCCTTCGCCTGAGGCAGCGGAGCGGCGCGCGAGCCCGGCCGTTGGCGGCGCGCGGCCGCGGCCGGAGGGCGTGGGCCGGTGGGGGGGGCCGGCACGCGGGCGCTACGGTCCGTTAACGCTGTTCTCAGGCAAGACGGCAAAGCAGCGCCTGGGGCGCTGGCAGGGATGGGGCTGTGCCAGCGCGGCGGGGGAGTGTGGAAAGTGGTGACCCGTGACACTATATTAAGGGCAGCCGTTCCTGCGTCCCCACTCACATAACCTCCCCTCGTTGACCCTGGAGCTGCTGGCACTCCGCAGCAGTTCTGGCGCGGGTACAAAACTGGTCAGGCCCAACCCCCCCGTGAAGAGAGACAATAAGAGCCGTGAGGGGTAACCCGGACTGACCTGACCAGTGGGTCTCCGCCCAGGGTCCTGTGATTTTACAGTTCAGTCGGATATGATTGGTCTGCCTTAGTTATATGTGAAGGCCTCTGTACAGTCCTGAAGGTCCAGAAGGAAAATAACATGTTGTTTTTAACATCGTGGTGGGTTATAGTTAAGGGCATCAGGAAGTTTGCTACGTGCATAAAAGTCTGCTACCTTACTCTGATCACTCTAAGAAGTAATCTTAGATTTAAGTAGGTTGGGCAGTTGCATTTGTATGGTTATATCCCTTGTTGAGACACCAGGCATGGCCCTGTGCCCTGGCTGGTAGAGCACCAGCGAGATCTACCCCATCCAGGGAGAAGATAGGGCTGCCATAAGTAACCCAGACTGACCTGTGAGTCGAATCGCAATAATCTCCTGTAATTTTACAGAGCTCAGTGGGATTGAGACAGGGAAAACACCATAACAGAGCACTTACAGATGGCAGGCCAAAGTCTTCAGGAGGTGTACTGCATCGTGGAACCAGAGACAGTGTGTGAGCCTAATAGCTACCGTAATTGTAAAGTTTTTGTTCTTTCTGTCAGGGGGTACCTCCTCAATAATGTGGCTGGTGAAACAACTGATTATGTAGTACAAACAAATGTTTTTTTTAATTGCTAATATAATACCCAGGGTGGGTCTATGTGAAAGCAGAAGATCTCTGATTGTCAGAAGGCCGAATCTCTGTATTGATTTTGTAAAGGGTTATATTGGGAGATTAGACCCTGCACTATATTCTTTATTTTAAAGGGAAAAATAACAAATTGCTAGTGAGTGGTGGTAATCTAGCTAGGGTGCATTGTAACTGCAGTGCTGTAACAGTTGATCTTCAGCGTGTTATTCGTAAAAAAGAATTTGAAATTATTAATTGTGAATGGGTAATTGTTTTATGGTAAAGATTAGTACTGGATTCCTAGGAAGAGAAAGAAAGTGGCTTTTATTACCATTTCCATTTAGTACTTGGGAAGGTTCTTAAAGGAAATCCAGCTGTAGTCTCTTGCAAGGATAGGAATTCATGGTCTGTACAAATACTTTGTCAGAGAGAGGAACTCTTTAGCACAGAATTGATAAGTAAATTAACTTACCTCCCCTCTACAAAGGTTACAATAGTTTTGCTTCATTTTGTGTCTCCATTGTTCTCACTCCCACACAGACCATTTGGAAAGCATTTACTGATACTGGTCTGATGGGTAAGGAAAAAGGGGTTTCAAACTTTGTGCCTGCTTTAGCTATTTCCTTCCCCATCCCAAAAGGAGACGACGACTATCTCAGGTGATTTTTTTTTTTATTTATTTTTTCATACTGTGACTTTATGTTAAAGTGAAAAGTTTAGGCAACCCCTTCCTGTCTAGCTATAAAGAAAGGGAGGGTGGTCTCAGTTTCTTGGTCATGGCCCAAGGTTGAGATCTATCTAGCCTCTGAAACTTCCTTGCAACCCTAGGTACCCTCCCATATGTTCATTCAAATTACTCAGTAACGCACATATCAGCCAAGCCCAGTTCTGCTAGTCCTCACCTATTTAGGCAAACTGGTATGGCCTTTGTCATGCTCTAAACTGGTGGTTCTTGACCTGTGCTAGCCTATAGCACACAAAAGGGTGGGAGCATCTTCCTACTGCTCACCATACACTACAGGAACTGATGCATCTGAAAAGGATTGTAGAATATAAGGTCACTTTTTATGGCCATCTTGTGGGTGGTAGATCAAAATATGAAGGGTAGGGGGCCAGGAGAGTGTAGCAATACTACTGTGGCACCTACTGAGTGTGTGTCTGTCTCTTTATTTCATGCTAGAATGTCAGCCCAGAACCCTCTTCTGCCCCTCTGCTACGGGTTCAGAACAACTCCTCACACAAAGGTAATCCTGAGATCAGCTGATAACATGAGGGAGCTCCTCAAGTCATCATGCATGGAGGACTCCTGACTCTGGCCAAACTCTCATTGACTTCAGTGGCAGCAGCTGTCCCTTAGGCAAGATGCTTGCAGAATAACACCCAGAAGCCCCCGCCGAAGGTTTTAGCAATATGACCATCTGACCATATGTGTGAGGGGGGGGATACTACATGGCCCTGTGGGTAGAGGACTGGAGTGAACTGGGTCCTAAGACACCTATCCTGGCTCTGCCACTGGCCTGCTGGGTGATCTGGGGTGAGGCATTTTCCTAAGTATCCTGAACTGGTGCCGACAGGCGAACATTGCCCTTGATTCTGTCTTGTAGACTGACTGGTCTTTTTGTGGCCTCTGTAAAGATTCTAAGGCCCGGTCTACCCTTACCTTTGGAATTCGGCGCAGTCAACGGGAGATATACAAGTGACATAAATCACTTGTGTATCTCCTGTCGACTTTGCAGCATCTGCTCCGCATGCCATCCACACTGCGCTGCGTCAAAGGGAACAGCAGCACTACACCACTTACCGGGGTGGTTTTCCTGCCTCGATTGCTGGATCGACTGAATGGGTCTACACAGATCGCTCAGTTGATCCAGAGACATCGATCTGACGGCGGCGAATTTGCTGCCGTCAGTGTAGACCCAGCCTAAGTCTCTCTTGCCCTCCGACTCGGACCTCTACGCAGCAAGATTTTATTTTTATTTCTAAACATTAAGTGTTAGCTGGATTTAGAAGATCATAATCCCCAAGTAGCACCGCAGGTAGAGCAAACACAACTGCTTTATCTTCCATCTCTAATCCAAAACTCTTTCTGAAAAAAATTAACCCTGTCACTACTGCTAGCCGGTATAGCCTCTCAGCTGCAATAGAACATTTGCATTTCAGAAGAGATACGTACATATCTTTGTGTACATATGTCACATGGGGCAGTGTTTTGCCCAAGTACTATTTAAGGGCTTAGTCCAACAGATTCTTACCTAAACAAGGTAGTGGCTACTCTAATGGATCCACATATTTGGGGTTGGGAAGGAATTTTTCCCATGGGACAGCTTGGCAGAGATTTCACCTTTCTCTGCAGCATAGGGCATGGATCACTTACAGGTTTAAACTAGTGTAAATGGTGAATTTTCTGTAACATGAAGTCTTTAAACCATGATTTAAGAACTTCAGTAATTCAGCCAGTGGTTAGCGGTTTATTACAGGAGTGGGTGAGGTTCTGTGGCCTGCAATGTGCAGGAGGTCAGACTAAGGCTGGGTCCACACTGATGGCAAATCAGTTCGATATCTCTGGATCGACTGAGCAGGTCTACACAGACTGCTCAGTTGATCCAGCAATCGAGGCAGGAAAACCACCCCGGTAAGTGGCATAGCGCTGCTGTTCCCTTCGACGCAGCACAGTGTGGACGGCGCATGGAAGAGACGCAGCGAAGTCGACGGGAGATATGCAAGTGATTTACGTCACTTGAGTACCTCCCGTCGACTGCCGCCAAATCCCAAAGGTAAGTGTAGACCGTGCCTAAATGATCACAATGGTCTCTTTTGACCTTTAAAGAATATGAGTAAGGATTTGCAGGACTGGGGCTTTCATAGGCAGATGTAATGTAGTTACTTACAATTCTTCCAACCACAACATAAATTCTTTGTCTTTAGAATTAGGGTACTACCTTTTTATTTGTATTTATTTATTGATTGATTGATTTTGTTATTAAAAGCATGACACTAAATGTGATCTTCTGAAGTTTTGAAAAAAATCGTTTGCACTGTAGGTTGCATGAGCATGACTTCAGTCTGACCTATTAGTAATGTCTGCTTTGATTTAAAACAAACAAACAAACATTTTTAAAATTATTTTTACTGTAATATGCATGGTCAAAGGAAATGTATAAAGAGCTAACCTATTGATTGTACTGTACCAGTATATCAAAGTGATTATATTATGCCATTATTCTTAGGTCAGATTGTATTAATTTTAGTACAGAAAAACTAAACATGTTTTCAGTGTTGAGAGTACTTGTCCTTCTGTGGAGAATTTTTCTTTTTTTGTTATTTTTTAACTCTCCCCAACATTTTAGAGATGTTTGGATATGAGAGTTTGCTTTGGATCCAACTCTAGCTAATTTTTGGTGTAATTTGGTGCATTATTGGTAATATTCAGTATCCTCTAGAATGAAAAAAATGTGATGCTGAGAAATCTGGAGCCCTGCAGGTCATGACAAACTTACAACTACTCATACATAACCATTTAAATTCCTCTCTAAGGATATGATCCTGCTCCCACTGACATCTGGCAAAAATCGCATCATTTTGAAACTACTGGCAGCAGGGTGGGATCCTTGTTTGCTGTGTTGTAAACTGAATTATCAGTACAGAAAATAATTAATTTTTTTTTTTTACTTAGATGTAAGGACTCTCCTTTCACCAGCTTTTTCTAGCTACGGAGAGGGTCTACTACAGAAGCTGCAGGTCTCTGGGAAGCAAATCTCTGTCCCACAAGGATTATTTGCAGGTCTGACCTCAGAACTTTGGGTAATTGAATTTCAGTTCAGCAATAAGATGAATGTGGAACACTAACAGGAACACTGCACAAAATGATTTAATCAGTGTGCAATAAAGCCAGACAAATCCATGAATCATTTTTATTCTGCTATACTGCAAGAGATGCCAGTAACTACAAAGGGAAGCATTACAGACTAGAGAAAGAAATTAAGGTGGATCATTACCTTCCACATCAAATAAGTGGCTATTACCAGAATTGTTTTGAAGCTGGGCAAATTTACTTTAATGGACCAAATTTACATCCATGGAGGAACTCTGCTGACTCAAATGGACTTCCACCAGGGAGGAATTGGAATTGATGTATTGTACCCTGTGAAGGTACTCAGTTGATGTTTGCAAATTGGGTAGTTAGGCATCTGCCTGGTCACAACTTTTAGCATTCACACACAAGTATAGAAGAAAAATTTGCACCTTGAGTATTGGAGGCCTTTCATTTTTAAAATGTAGGCCAATATTTTTAACAGGGAAGAAAGGGTAGTTAAGATAAACTACCTTTTCTCTTGCCTTCAGAAGTGTCAGCTATTCAGAGGGGAGCTCATGCTGATTTTTTTTTAATTTTTTTTTTAAGGTTTTCACATTTTCAGGTAAATGTTTCTTCACATTTGGTTTTTGGCTAGCACCAGAAGCAGAAAGATCAGGAATCTTGTGGGACTTCCATGCCAGTTTTGCAGACCACATAAATTCAGATTATTCTCAGAGCATAGGCTACTGGTAACTTTATTTAGGATGCCTTCTGTGATGCACATTTTGGAATAGGTGCTGGATGGCACTGTTGGGTCATAGAGTGTACAATTGTGTATGATTTTATTTGGCTGTAAATATAGAAGTCCTTTAAAGAAGATGGACCAAATTCATCTTTTGTATGCACTATCATAAATGTGAAGTAACTTAATTGAAGGTAATGGTGTTATTTTAAATTTGCACCAGTGCACTAAGAGCAGAATTTGAACTAGATGTTGGAAAGCAATATTTTGGATTTTTTGTCAGTAATTTTTGTAGAAACAAAGTTTGTGGACTTTAATACATACAGCTGTCATAGAAATTAGAGGTGCAAAAGACAGAGAACATCCAGTCCCAACTCCACCTCTGGTGATAAATGGTAATTCTTATGCTGACTCTAATAATCTCACCAAGATGGGGTTTGTAGGGCGCGGAAGAATATTGTAACACGACAGCTTAGCATGGCAAGAGTAAGCTCTAGAAATCCAGATCAGGCTTTGTGAGTAATAGCAGGACCCTGCTGGGAAATAACTGAATGTAAAGCCCCTAGAGGGAAAGAGGAAGCTTAGAAACAGCCTGGCATAACAATGGCAGTTGGCTGACCGCAGGACCAGTTTAGACCATTAAAAGGGCAACTTCTCAATTTTAACTGCTGATGTAGCCGTTTTGAGTTAATAGCCAATAGATTAATGAAAAACAAATGTTAAGGCCCAATTCCTGGAGGGGATGGAGAGTTACACAATATATTGCTCGGTAAAGCCCATTGCTAAGCTTCGGGAAGAGGGGTATATTAGGAACCCCTCAGCCACCACCCTCAGGATGCTCTCCATGGATTCGTCAAGGCCTTATCGGATGCCCTGGGTAGGTCGGTTCCCTGGTTGCAGCTCGCTTATAGGGTGGAGAATGGGTCTCCCCATCCTTTTGTTGATAAGCGCTTTCTTCCTATGCTTGGGAATTATGGCACTAGCAGGCTGCTACTGTTACTGCTTTTAATACCGAATTGCTAGAGATATTGATTTGCTTTATAATTGATGATTATAGTGCAATTCCATACAGCTTGTAAACTAACTCTAAATTTTGTACCAATAAACTAGTGTGTGGGCAATTTTGATCATGTTTTTATTTAAAAAAATTGAAAATTGGCATGAAAATTTTCGCCCAAAATGTTGTGTTGTGTGCATGTTTGGTTTTGTTTTTTTGTTTTTTGACAGTGCCAACAATGTTTCACAAAAAGATTTCATTTTTAAATGAGAGGCCATTTCTGATTAAACTTTTCATTCAAAAATCTTTGACCAGCTCTGGTCTCTAGTAGAGTGAAAAATGGAATCATGTACATAACAATTTATTGTTCATGTGACTCTATTCTGATTAACACACCCTGCATGTACTGTATCAGTATAGGATATGGAAGAGTGCCCAAGATGTTCTGTAGATGTATGTGAAGAACAGGGAAGTAACTTTATGCTATGTGGTGATTCTTCTCCTTTTCTTGTGGTGGTGGTGGGCAGCATGGTGGTATTCCTGTCAATCTTATGAGCATGGAGCCCTCCACTCCATTGCTGACCAGTCCATATGGCACCCTGAAGATCAGGGATGGCTGGATCAGTCCAGGAATTCTTTCACCAGGCCCATAAAAAACTCCCATCTTTTTCCATTTGGGGGTTGTTTCTGTACTTCTGGGTTCTAGTCAGGGCTGCAAGTAGAAGTGTCAGAGCACTGCATGAGTGATTATTCTCATGATCTGGCTGCCTAATCAAAACCAGGAAGTATGGTAAATCGTGGGAGATGTCTGTTACGCTGACCCAAGAATTTGCATTCTATTCCTGGATATCACTGATTTCCTGCTGCTTGTCTGTTTCTCTGCTTACCTATTTGTAGAATGAGTATAGTTTTGATAGTATTTGCCAACCCCATGAGTTCTATGGTGCTTGATTATTTAATGTTTGTAAGTACTGTATCTACATAGAAGCACAGAACAAAACTCGCAGGCCCAGGGAAAGGGGGGCAAAGGTGGGTTAAAGCCACTATGGTGCCCTCTTGATTCTGGGCTACTTTGGGGGTCAGAATGGTCCCCGGCATAATTTAGAGCAGCTCTGGGAAGCCTGTCTAGGCTGCTTATCAATAGCTCTGCATCTTGGATGTACTTAGAATGCTCTTAGCATTGGAAACTGTGACTGCTCCAAACACTCCCCTTACATTGGGGCTTATAGGGTTGGGAGGCTGATGGGCCATACTGCAGCTGACTTACACAGTGACTGTGCCAGGGGAGTTCACCTCTCCTGTAGCTCATCAAGGGACACTTACAGCTCTTTGCTCTGCTTTTCCCACTGCCTGAAAACTGGTAGTGAACTTATTTTTATTATTTCTTTTATAGTAGCACCTTGGGGCCCTGATCTCAGCTAAAGCTTCTTTGTGGTAAGCCCTGTACATACTCCTAGCCAGAGACATTCACTGTCCTGAAGAGTTTACAATTTAAATAGATAGGATAGGCAAAGGAGGCATTATTATACCCAGTTTACAGATAAGGAACTGAGGTAAAATGATTTACAGGTTAAAGTAAAGGACGTTTGAGTCAGGGTTTCTGTTTTGTATTCCCAGCACTGCTGCTTAATCTTTATAGCCTTTTCTATGCAATGTTCTTGTAAGTCATCTTAATAAATGCAGTGAAAACCAGTAGGTAATGGCTTCTGTGATTTTATTTGGATATAAAGTCGAGGATTGTGGTGATATCTTGGGACTCATTCCAGCCCTGATCTGTGATAATGGGACAGATTACAGTTAGCATCATCTGCGTCTTCTGTTCGTTTATGGTCTGAAGTACGTTGTGCTAAATGTTGTCTGCAATCTAAAAAGAAAAGAACTTAAAGTGTTCTTTGGTTTTCTTTTGGATCTTTATAACAGCTCCAGCACCAGCACCAGCACCAGTGCATTCTTACACACGAGAAAAGACTGATCCTGCATGCCACCCTCCCTGGGTAACAGATGACTCCTTTTCCCAGAAATTCGCACCTGGAGAAAACACCATTTCTGTTACCAAACATATTCTGCCATGGGGTGCTCCAGCACCATCTCCTGCCTGAACTTCGTCTTACACATTTCCTTCAATACCACTGTAACCCGGGGAACAATTCAAAGGGCTGAGTGTTTCCCAGCCGGCAACCGAACTCCTCTCCGCGGACACTGTAACAGCATAATTCAGTAAGGTCATGAAACTCTGAGGAGAGGAATGGGGCTGGAGAGAAAGTATCACAGAGAAACTGATTATTGCATTTTATTATACAGTCTCAGAGCCTCAGACACTGTTAAATAACCCAGAGGGGATGTCTGTTGTCTGCTTGATTAATTTAGCATTTCCAGAGCTCATCTTTCTACTCTAGGCCTTTTTCCACTGCTAAAATTTCCCATTCTTGCTATCATAAGTTGAACTTCAAGTGGTAGCACTTTTGGGAGTACACAATGCACCAGGGAGCCCTGACTCTTCAACCACATTGCCTTCTAGACCTACTCTGATCAGGGTTAGATAACTGGTTAATACACTGGCAACTAGCTTACACTAGAGCTGCCACCAGCCTTCCATTTAGGGCAAAATCCAAAACTGACTGAAGCCAATGGGAGTCTTTCCATTAACTTCAGTGGGCTTTAGATAAGGCTGTTTATTCCTAGTGACGTAAAAGGAAGTACTATTGGGCTCTAAATCCACTGTCTTCATACAATCCTCAGTATACTTCCTAGTGCTCAGTAATGCAGCTCAGATGAGTTACCGGACTCTTTGGTCTAAAGTTAACTGTTTTGTTTCCCTTGGAAATCTGTTTACATTACATAGCAGCTTCACTCCACTTCTTCTTACTATTGTTGTTTGCCATCTTTTTCACAGGACGCGAACAAAGGGTGAAAGCAGAATGACCTACAGAACTGCTTTAACTCTGCACCAGAGCTGTCAGGAAAAAGGCTGTTTTAGTTCAGAGCTTTGGAAATGGAAAAACAGATGCTCTTTGGCCAAATTTTACAGATGGTATTCTAGTTTGTACTGAAAATCACAAAATGTGGATCCTAGGAGTTTATACATTTCTAAAGTATTCTAGGAATGGGAAAGTGGAAATTTCTTGTTCTAGTGCTCAAAGCTTCAGGACTGCCGTGCATTTCACTCTTTTTGTTTTTCACATGGAGCCTCTGCAGCGTTAGCACACCGGCAGCTGATCCACTTGCCCAGTGCCCAGTTCATACACCAGAGGTACATGCACTGGTGTCTAGATACTACAGCATGGCTGCGTTAGATTGAATAGTCATGAGGTCATGATTCTGGAGTGAGACTTAGGAGATCTGGGTTCAGTTCCTGTCCGTGCCACAGACTGTCGTATGTGAACTAGTGCAAATCACTTAGTTGGCCCTCAGTTCCCTGGTATCTTTGTAGCTCTGGGGGATCAGTGATGTTGAACCCCCTGTTTGTACTAAGAGGTGTGGGGGTGAACCCAATCTTCCAGGAACGATCTGGAGTTAATGGGAGCAAGAGAATGCTTATGATAGTCTCCAGAGTACTTTTTGTCAGAGGAGTTGATGTAGGCTACAGAGGCCCTGATTCTACAACAGGAGTCACTCCAGCAGACCCCTGTACCCATGTGGAGTGGGGCATACAGGTGCAGGGATCCCCTTGTACACATGTAATTAAAGGCTCAGGACCGACACTTGTACCGTTTGCACTGTTACTGAAAAGCCAACCTGATTAGGGATAAGCATTTGTCTGGTTTTTTTTTGTTTTGTTTCTTTTTTTTTTAAGCTGTGATCTTTTCCTTCCCAAGCCATTCATGTCAAAGCATGGAGGAAGTGGGTCCTAATCTGGGAAAGAATGTCCTAAATGGAAGTAGAGATGCAGCATTTTACATAGCATGAGTCTGGAAAGTGCTGATGGTTTTGGCTGTAAATTACCTAAAGGAGGTCAAGTTTGCATGCGTGGAGGAAGCTTGCTGAAGGCAGATAGAGTGCTGGAAGGGAAAAGGGAGTCAGGCTGCTTGTTGGCAGCTGCGAGGAGTTTCCTGAGCATGCTTGTTTACTTGCTGAAGAGTTTGATCCCTTTTGAATTAAATCCCTCTAAAGCCTTTTCCCCAGGGCACGAAGAGCTTGACTTTATTATTGCTGTTTAATGTCTTCGGGCCTGCTTCTCCTCTCAGTAATACCAGTGCAACTCCATTGACTTCAATGGCGTTACTCCTATCTTACATCAGTATGAGTGGTCAGAGCCCTTCATTCTTGGCCCACAACTAAAAGTAATCATTACCTCCAGGGATATAACTACTTCAGATTTGTATTGGTATGGCCAATCCACTGCCCCATTACCATGAGGACAAGATATGCTTTAATTGAGACCTGCCCTGCCTCACAGGGCTTTGTGTGAGCCTTCGCTCATGAATGGTGCATGGTGCTTTAAGATCCTCTGATATCAGATCCTATACCCATGCAGAGTATCGTTAGCAATGAGTGGTTTGGAAGGGGTAGTTCAGTTACTGATTTTTCTCCCACCCTCCCCCATTGAACGCTGTCTTCACCTGCACTATATTGCCCTGAGTGGGCTAACTGCTAATGCTTCTATCCCACAAGTGTTTGGCCAAACGCTACAGCAACCCACCCTAAGTGGTGTTTTTGTCTGCTTCCTTCGTTCCGGCACTAACTAGTATCTTCATGGTGCCCAGCCAGCTTTTCTGTCAAAAGCTGAGGCGTACATCATCTACTGCACAGTATCAGGGTGGTCTCTGATGGTAGTTTTTTGTCCGGGAGTGAATCTCGGCTGTTAATTATGTCTAGGGCCGAGACTGGTGCCCCAAAATATAGGGTGGGTTGGAACTCCTTCTCAGCATTGAGGGCATGACAGGCATTATGGTTTAAGGTGTTCATATGACATGGTGAGAGAAGGGACTATGTAAATGGTATTTGACTAATTCAGAACTGATCAGGTGTATGTTATGGTGTCTCGATAAGGGGTATCAAACATCCGGCCCGCAGACTGGATACAGCCCACCAACCTTCTTGGTCCAGCCCCTGGCAGCAGTGCGTGAGAGTACAACACCGTGAGATCTCGCGGCGTCACACGCTGCCACAAGATCTGTATACTCTGGCAGCAGCGCGTGGAGCGCTGTGTGCACGAGACACGGTGCTCTAAAAGGCAGGAGAGGGATAGTGTGGTCTTGGGGCATCGTGCAGTACTATAATTCTTAATCATTGATCGATTCTTTTAATTGTAAAATAGTAGCTGTAGAAGTGAATTTACTGCAGTTTTTATATCGCTGATATCTAGCAAATAAAATATAATACTATATAAAAATGGTTGTGCCTAGTATTTCAATTTATGATATGTATGGCCCACTTGAAGTACATTTAATTCAAATCTGGCCCACCATAGCAAATGAGTTTAACACCCGTGGCCTAGATGGTTAGAAGTTAATGGAGATTCTCCTTTAACAAAAGTGATTTTGTATCAGGAGGCTACTGTAAGTTGTGTAGTCACTGCTCTCTCATGAGTTCTGAGGGTCCATGGTGTGCAGTGCAATAACGTGACAATTGGGAAGTCCTAGGTGTCCATGGATTTCAAACAACAGTACTGTGCCCCAGAAAAGGAAATGATAATGAAGGGAGTTTCCAGAGGGGCTTTGCTTTTCTTTTTCTGGCCTGTCATTGCATCCTCTGTGCACAGAAATTCCAAAATCCTCTCTCTGACTGGCAGAACAACACTGAAACTACACAGTTACCAACACAGGCAAAACTTATATTGGGCTTGTTTTAGTTGAGATAATCAAATTATTTCTGATAAAGAGACCTGGGAATGTCTTTTGGCAAAACCAGTGCAGCAATGACCATGCTAGTTAGTTGATGTTGGCTTGTACAGTTAACAGTCAGAAAGGCAACATGGTCTTAATAAGTGACCATGGGATTAGGAGGTAAGGAACTCCTGAAATCTAAACCTAGCTTGGCCACTGTAATGGTCCTGGTTACTTAGGTGATTGGTTATTTAGGGCAGCACAAAGTGAATTTAAAGCCACTGCAGATCTGAACAAGAAAAATTTCCCCTGTGTAAAGGGAATACACATTGGTTTAAAGCTGACCATAGAATTAGGAGCTAAGAATACCTGACACTCCTTCACCAACTGCTTCCCGCAACCCTGGGGTGAGGGCAAAGAGTGGGGGTGTTGGAGGCAGGCTGAAGGCATGTCTGGCATGGGGTGGGAGGGGGGAGCAGAGCTCCACTACACCTGATTCTCGGCAGGCTTAGGCTTTCACTGCTCCATTACAGCAGTGAAAATTAGACTAGCCCCTCTGCTCTAACTTCTGCTGGGGCTGGGCGGGCAAGGATCTGGGAGCTGCAACCAACTCCCTGAGGCTGCCACTCAGCCTGCATCAGATGCAGCTCGGACAAAGTGGAGAAACGGGGGCCTTAACCTTTTACTATAGATTCACTGAACCCGGCACAGGAAGTTGTAAGTTACACCTCCTGCCTTGGGCTGAAGGGTGGTTTCATCCCAAAGAGGGGGACTGGCTGGACTGCTGCTACTTGCCTTCCATTGGGATTTCTAATGGGTGGGGGGATCTTTAAAATCCACTCGGAGCGTCACAGGGGCACTTCCAACACGGCCCAGTGCTGCAGCAGATCTGACCTTCTCTCCCTCCCCATGGTAGTGGAGGAAAAGGTTTGGTGCTATTGACAGCTGCAGACTTTCTTCCATCAGAAACTGCTCTGGAGAAGCTGGCATGGAGTGTGACATGAACGTAGCCCTTTCTAGCTGTGTTTCTCCATCTATCAAATAGATTGAGTCCTTTCCTACTTGTAAGGATGAATTAGTTAATATGTTTACAGCACTCAGTGTGATTTATTATTCAAATATCCTTTACCTGTCTAAACCTCTTGGGATTTAGCTCCAAGAGACCATATGCTCCCTGCAAGACCTAGGGCTAAATCCTCTCTGCTCTTTTCAGGTATCTGCATTGCACTTAACTTTTTCTGCTGACTCTGTGCCCTTTGGATGCCTAAAAACAATTATAACACAAGCACACAGATGTCTCCTGAGCACAGAAATGGTAAGTACAGGCAGAAGATTCCTTTTTCCAATTTATGCTTTTTTGTTCATTTGTTTTAGTGTTGGGAAATTATTAACACCTCCTATTGCTCGCTGCTAAATCGTTAGAATTTGTAATTATCGCAGTGGTTCATGATGTCATAGAATAACAAACATGCTTCAACTCCAAAGAATTCAACAGAGTTACTTCTGATTTACACAGGAATGAGAGGAAAATCAGACCCTGTGTGTGTTCTTGCACACGTGCACACACATTATAGAGTACACATCACTAAACATTGAAATGCAGCTGTTTCACAGTTCACAGCAACTCTTTACAGTACTTAATTTCAAGTAGATATTGCACTCCACTCCTAATCTGGAGCCTTAAGGAAGTACAATGAATTTCAGACCCGTGTAAATCATTTTCTATGCCAGCCACTGTCCAGAAATTGTAGAGATTTTATTTAGGAATGTGACAAGTACCTAAGCAATAACTAATTTTTATAAGGTGGCCATTTTAATGATTGTCCTGCTGCCTCCAGGTGATCTCCTGCTGCCATTCACTCTCTGCTCCCAACTCCTGAGCATCTCCTTCCTTCTCACCTCCATGGTGACTTCTTTCCTCCCATGATCACTTCTCTCTACCTCCTACTCACCATTGTTCTCTTCTGCTGCTTTCCACAACACTAGTCTCCTTCCTTCCTTTCTCACAGCTGTGGTTCCTTCTGATGACCTTTTCTTGCACCTAAAACCCATCACCTTCCAGAGTATCCAGATCCATGCTCACTATCTGATGATGAGAGAAGACACCTTGAATCCAGAGAGGAGAGGGGCCATACTTTTTGTATGGACTGGCCTCAAACGTTCTTGAATAGCTATGTAGGAAGCACGTATCATGCCATATAAATAATAATAACACAACACATCAAATCTATGTGGTGCCTCAGTGCTTTACAATGAAGGAGCCAGAAAGTTAACTCATAAATTAAGGCAAGGTCCAGCTCTAAGATGAAGGTCCTGGACAGGCAGAGCTCAAGAGACTAAGCCTTTGAGAATCAAAGAAAATCACAAGGTTTTAGAAGAAAGAGGCCCCTTCTGACAGAGAAAAGAGCACAAGAGACCCTGAGGAATCCATGCAAGGTACCAGCAGAAAATTGGTAGCTTAACAAAGGTGTCTTAATAAAAGTGAAGCAGAATTTTACATAGTAGGCCTGATTCTAATTGTGTTTACAGTAGGGTATATCAGGTCAAAGACACACACATGAAAAATTAGTGTGTCACTCAGAACAGAATTGGGCTCAGTGTGTTTGGAATTACTCTGGAGCAGCTTCTTAACACAGGAGGTTCTTAAAAAGGGTGATCTCGTGTAGCAATTTCACTGTACTGTTTAATATCAAGGTAGAGGAAGGAGAAGCAAAAATTTGCCAATGTCTTCTGTGGAGGGAAGCTTCAGTATCTCCAAGAGGGGAAGCGTGTGTCTATTGATCTAGGTTCTTACACCATACCCGCCACCCTAGTGCTGTAGGGCCTTCATTCATCAGATTTGTTTGCCTAATTTCAGATGCCTGTAATGCTCAAAGCCTCCGTAGTAATTGGAGATGATTAATCACCCATTCTGAAGTGAAATCAATTAGAAAAGCTCCACAATCTGACCATAAAAGCTCTACAGCCAAAATGTTTGTGTGTTTCAATTTATTTTGTTGGTTATTTGCTCTTTTGGGAGGTTTCTTTGGGAACCGTAACAACATTTGATAAGTAAGCATTTTACCACATGCTGCTGCTGCTATTAATCTGTAAACTATTGTTCTTCAATCTCTTCTTAAATAAAACAGGTTAGTTCCTGAAATTGAAAGGCTGTGACTTCCATGGGCAAGGAGCACAATCAGAACAAGAACACTGGCACCTCAGGACTTGTTTGAACACTGGAGCTGAAAATAGCAATACCCTGGTATGCAGATCATAATGGAGGGTTGTTCTAATAAATCTGAAATATCCAAGGATCCAGCTACTGAAATGCCCTGAAAGTCATAAGCAAGATTTTAAAAAATCGGCACAGATTGCTACCATAGACCAGTACAAGAGCATGGAAATAGTAATTACCATGTTGTTTGCTGTGGAGACCTAGTGCTGGTGAGTAACCTTGATGCTGAATCCTGAATGAACTGAAACCAGGAGATCAACTACACAGGAAATCCAGCAAATGGAGAATTGTAAACTTGGGAAAGAGATTTGGACGAAGGCATGTACAATCTGTGATGCAATAGTCAGCCATATCAATCAGTATGGAAAACATTTTTATGCACTTGAAGATTGTGTAATTATATTACTTTTTCCTGACTCTGCTTTTTGAGATCATTGTATAAACAGGGGTAGCCTGACAATGTGAGAGAGAATAATGGGTGACAGTTAATTTAGAACATCTGCTTTGCTCCAAAGACTTACTCTTCCCTATTTAAATGGTAACCTGAAAAACAGACTATAAGAACATGGCCTGGATTATGTTTACAAGGGGTTACAGTTAGAGATTGGCTTGAGACACAGTCTGGCACTGGATCCAAACCTGTACAAAGCATGTATCTGAACTTGCACATTTACTTTCAATGAAATTTAGGAAACTAAGTTCCTACATCACTCCTGGGAATGTGGCTTTGGCTCCCCAGTTACTGAGGTGCTTTTGAAAATTGTACCCATGGTCCCTTCGATTGAAGAATTTAAAAGATAAGATCCTAGTCCTGCTGTTCAATCTATGCAAGTGGACTCTCGTGCTGTATGAGCTGTACTGGAGTCAATGGAGCCCTGTGCAGGCACAAGGAACTCCCTGTATGGATCTGATTGCGAGATAAGGGCCTACTCATCATAAATGATGAGTGAGGGCAACAAACAGGAAGCAGGAAAGAAGGACAAAGGCCTTAGCAGCAAGTCCATGAGGTTGCTGGGCTGTTATGCTGTTAAAATTGTTTTTCAGTAGTCATGTTTGCTTATTGTAACTTTTATTGAGAGAGGCAGGGAGAGGGGGACCCGAGCGGTAATTTTCTGATATTGTCCATCCTGGGGCTCCGAAGAGTTGACATATCAGTTCTGTTTCCTGGTGTTTAGAACAGGCACATGATATCACATCCTGAGCCCTTCCCTTTTCTCCTTGCCCTGCGAAGCACTAGGAGGAGTCCAGCCACAATCATCCTGTGAACTGGCCTGGAATGCTGTAGCTGATTGTGTGGGGCTGCTTTCGCCATTGCCTGCCTGATTCATGCATGCTCTCTAAGAAGCATCAGCTAGAAGACGAACAGTCCTTCTGAGCACAGTGAGTATCCGCTAATTAAGCCAACCATTTCTCTAAATCAGAAAGCTGTATCAAAAAAAGTGTGCGTATGTGCTGGGATATTTAATAAAACCCAAATGACAACCCCTCGCTTTCATTTTCTATCAGTGAAGCAAACAAGGCACCGCTGAGTTTCCTGGCATAGCTGGAGTGAACAAGGCAGCGGATGGGCTGTCCAGTGAACAGAAATTAGATCATTGATGGGTGCCAGTGGCAGGGGAGGAATGAGTCATATTCATTGTATGAAACAATGTAGCTCTCGCCCTGGCAATGCAGGGAAAAACTACTACTTTGTGCGGCTGTGAATGAAAACTTGACATTGCAGTAATGTATGACAAGCACCTCTTACTTTTGTTGCATCTCCTTTGATTTAATGAGTTTCACACCACTAGATGGTAGTAAATTTAATATAAAGGGATTCAAAAGGCCATTTTCCTCTGCTAATCTCGGTTCATGCCTAAAGCACACAGACTGAGCAAATTTATCAAGAGTGAGTCATTGAACACTCCTTAGCATAAGTACCAAATATTATTGCTCCTTCTGCATTAATATATCTTTTTTAGCTCTGTAATTTAGTGCAAAGGGAGATCTAATTGTAAAGGGTTCTACTGTTCTTGGTGGTGCAGGGAGTGGACCTTCTTGTGTTTGTGCAATGCCAGAATATTTTGGAAGTACAATGTGCAGCTACTTCCAGCATAAAGAGTATTATAGTGAACACCAATTGTCAGGTTGCTTTCTTCAATGTGGTTTTGTAGATACAAGCGAAGTTATTCATCAGCATCCAAAGCTTTTTTTATTTTAAAAGGATACTGTCAAATTTCACGTCAGTTACCTTAACAGCCTCTTAACATAGGGTAAATTCTGCCATCCTTTACTCGCATTGAGTATTCCCTTATTCTGACTTCAGCGGGACTGCTCGCAGAAGAAGGTACTACTCGAACTGAGTGAGAATGGTACACTCTGGCCCTTAGAATTTGTGTCACTCATACCCTTGACAAAACTTAAAATATCAACTATTTTTTTATTTTATTTATTTATTTTATATATTTAATATAACTATATTATAATTATATATATATATATATATAAAATTACAACTGCCATATGACACTCCAATCAATCCCCCATATCTAGTTCATGAAGCCACTCCCTTCTTAACTGCTTGCAAAAGATGTTCTGTTAAAGTAGCAAATGCCAGTCTGATTCCTTTAAAAACAAACCTAATTGCTACACTTTCTATAAGACACATGCAAAGCCAGTAACATGCTATGACTGTGGTTTACATGCATGTACTTCATTTTGAGTAGGACCTACAGAAAACATGGTGATTGTTTTGTGAATGAACGAGAGGGATCGATAATTGTGGTTTGACTTGCTAACCATATCGGCATAAGGTGTTCTAGCTTCCCCAAAGAATCTTCAGTGATGTGTGCCAACGCACACTGAGTGCCCACTATTAAACAGATCCTTATATTAGTCTGATCAGTATCAGAATTTAGCAGGAGCTGCACATCTTATGATCCCTGAGTGCATCCTCCAACACCTTCCTGTTGTGCTTTTTATCCATCTTTTCTCTGCTTACTGAAGTTTTATCAGCTTGTTTATAGGGGCGCCAGAGCAGGAGAACAACAAAGAGGTTCATCTTTATCTTCTGTTATCTCTTCTGTCTTGTAAGTTTTCCAGTGAAGAATCAGAAGGTAAAGAGCCTAGAATTGTCTTGGAAGTTAAATGTAACTGACTACTGGACACTCTTCCACTGCAAAGAGTTATTTCTCTGGCTCCTCCTCCATTTTGATAGTTCCACTCAGATCCAGAAGGTCAGGGATGCCTCTTATAGGCTTGTTCTTTACTCAGAAAAGTCTGCTTCTGCAATGCAGCTCGTATACCAGTGGAAAGAAACCCAGGAGAAAAAAAGACTTTTCTGTGTGAAGCAAAGCATGCTGTAATGATGTGGGAGCAAGCTGCATCCTGTTCCATGATGTCTGTCTAATGTCCTTCTGTGCGCTGCTGGATCTAGACTTAGGAACGTAGGAGTTGTTGTGCAGATCAGACCTAGTGCAGATTCCTGGGGGGAATTCCTGGGGATTCCACTACCTGCCCGTTCTTAACCTATTCCAGTTGGAAAGTTTTTCCTAATATTTACCCTAAATTCCTGGGGATTCCACTACCTGCCCGTTCCTAACCTATTCCAGTTGGAAAGTTTTTCCTAATATTTACCCTAAATTTCCCTTACTGCAGATTAAGCTCATTACTTCCTGCCCTACTTACAGTGGACATGAAGAACAGTTGATCACAGTTGTCTTTATAGCAGCCCTTAATGCATTTGAGGTGAGAGGGAAACTTGATAATAGTCTTCAATCTTCTTTTCTCAAGACTACCCATGCCCAATTTTTTGACCTTTCCTCAGAGGTCAGGCTTTCCAAACTTCTTGTTTTTGTTGCTGTCCTTTGAACACTCTCCAGCTTGTCCACATCTTTCCTAAAGTGTGGCACCCAGAACTGGACACACTACTCCAGCTGAGGCCTGACCAGGGCTAAGCAGAGCAGGACAATTACCTCCTGGGTCTTACATAGAACACTCCTGATAATACACCCCAGAATATTTATCCTTTTTTGCAACTGGATCACATGGTTGACTCATATTCAATATGTGAACCGCTATTATACCAGATGCTTTTCAACAGTACTACCACCTAGCCAGTTATTCTTCATTTTGTAATTGTGCATTTGGTTTTTCCTGCCTACGTTTGTACTTTGCACCTATCTTTATTGAATTTTATCTTACTGAATTCAGACCAATGGTCTAACTTGTCATGTTCTTTTGAATTCTAATCCTGTCCTCCAAAGTGCTTGCAACATGGTGTCATCTGCAAAATGTATAAGTCTACTCCCCATGCTGTTATCCAAGCATTAATGAAAATGTTGACTAGTATCAGATCCAGGACTGACAGCTTGGGATCCCTCTAGAACCACCCTCTCAGTTTGACAGCAAACCATTAATATCAACTCTGAGAATGGTCTTTTGAACCAGCTGTGCATCCATCTTATAATAAATGCAAGTTGACTGCATTTCTCTAGTTTGCTTATGAGAATATCACCTGGGATTGTGTCAAAAGCCTTACTAAAATCAAGATATATTACATCTCCTGCTTCTCCCGTCCACTAGGCCAGTAACCTTCTGGCTAGGAGTTCCAAAGATTATGTATTTTGATTTTTAAAATTACCTATTACCAGATTTAAACTTGAAGCCTTTCAAGTGCATTGGATGTCACCTTGTTCTTGAATAACTAGAGAGGACAACTCATTTTACCTTCTTATATTTTGCCATACAGAAGCTTGACCAGTCCTCCCTATTCTTTCTCTTTGCTGTAGCATAGCCACGGCTGCCAAGTTTCTTTAAATAGCCTTTTTTGAGAGGCTTTGTCAACTGGTTCTCCTGTTGCTCACTCTTTTATTGTCTAGTAGATTGCAGTGACCTGACTTTCTGTTACAGACGCTGAGCTGGTATGACTCTATAATATCTTGTTTATCTCTGTGTTTAACTTCTGCACTGCCTTCCATCCATAAACCTATAAGTGCATCACAAACATTAATTAATTAAGTCTCACAGAGAAGTTTGTGAGGTAGGTCAGTATCATTTCCCCCGTTTTACAGAGTTGCATGGAATTGAGGCACAGTTAAGAGTGGCCCAATATCAGTGAGTCAGTGCCAGAACTGCAATTGGAATCCAATGTCATCTCCCTGACCAGTGCTCTGCTCACTAGACCGCACTTCGCTCCTTTATAGCTCAAGACGGATCCCCTAAAATGATTAAAACAATTGTTTGAAATTGCAGACTTGATTGTTATATTCTAATTTCTCCTAAGTAAGGAGAAATTTTAGCGGCACGGTTGGTTGGGTGTGTTTTGTTTGGTTTTCTCAGTTAAGAAGTCATTTCTACTTATCAGTCTGGTATATTTTGCTCATACTAATGCTGACCGTCCCCAGATAAATACTCTCAAAGAGATCTCTGTTGAAAGACAAGGGCCAAACTTAAAGCACATTTTCGTCTCTTTATTGACAATGTGGCAATGCTGCAGAGCATGAAAATGTGCAGTTTCATATAACACACATAACTTTAACAAAGAAATGGAGCATAACAATGTTTTTGCTCCAGGAGCCTAAAAGATCTCGCTGCTCGATATGTTCTCTTCTCTAAATGAAAATGTACCCTTTGGCACCTGAGAAAAATTGTATCTTTAAGAAGCATCTGCTTGGATGTGCAATTCTATATTATGTGTGGTGTCATCTCTGAATAAAACAGTGCACGAAGAGATACAATCTTTGAAAACATGTTTAAATGAATACTGCCTAGGGTACAGCTTAGGGCAAGTCACAGCAAGCTTTATAGATGTTCTGATCATACTCTGCATATTTGTCTGGGGTTCATGTGATATAGATATACTTTCCTAGCCCATTGCTAACAAAAGACTGCATACTTCACTTTACTCTCTAATAGTGGGAAGAGTAAATGGGCCAAAAACACATGTAGGTTGGAGAGGTGGGGGGAACAATGTCCTCTTGGCATGCTCTCAAGCCCCTGAGACTGTGGAAGTTGTTAGACTGAACATGCATGCCCGAATCAGAACTAATTTGAATCCTTTGGTGGTTCAATTAACATTAAGTGCCAAGCACATGTCTTACCAGGTATAGGACTCTACTTTCAGTTACACTGGTGTAAATCAATTGCCCTGCATAGCGTTGAGTATCATGAGGCATGCCTATGATGTGGAATTTAGTCAAGGCAGATGGCACCAAGGATGTTATCAGCCACAGCTCTGTTGACCTACAGGACACCAGCACAAGCCAAACTACCTCCTGACATGTCCCCCCTGAAGTTGTACGTAACATCACACAAACAGAATAACACTTTGCAAACAACCTGCTAAACTAATTGGAAGTCAATCAGAAAAATAAATGAAAAGTTCAGCTGCTTCCCCACTGAATGCAGATCCTGTGTGGTGAAGGCATTCCGAGATGTTCTTTTATGGGTTGGCATTCCATGGTATGTAGGCAAGTCAAAGGAAACTCCCCATATTATGAATAGAAGGCAGAAGTGGAGGTGTATTTTACCCCATGTATAGGAGGCTAGGTGAAGCCAAGCAGCATTCAAATGGTTAATTCAGTTCCACTGAGGGGAAGTTGCATCAGAAAGCTAATGCCATTCTATCGCCTCCTTTGAGTTAACAGTGTTAACCCACCATATTTTTTTTCCAGACTGATTTTACCTGCTATTTCAAATTTTAACAATGGGTGTATTCTGCATGCATCATTATGACTCAATTAATAGAACTCATCTTCAGGTCAGAAAATTATTGGTTCAAGTACTGCACCAGTGATGTGATCGAGCTGCTATTAACGTCCAGCAGTGTCTTTTCACAAACTTTAGTGTTGAATCAGAATCCAGAAAACGGTCTGATGCCAAAAGATGACTATATGCAAGGCAGCACGACAGAGATGTGTATCTAACAGTGGTTCTTTGAGTGTTTGTCCCTATGTGGATTCCAGACATGGGTGTGCACCATGTGCCAGAGCCGGAACTGTTTCTGGTAGTCTTTGTCGACCTGTGCACCATGCATGATCCACGTGGTTGCATCCAAAGTCCTAAGAGGGTGTGGGGGTCAACGCCCCCTCAATTCCCTCTTACTGCCACATGGCAAGAGTCAGAACACTCCTCTCATTTCAAAATTCTGCACAGAACAAACAAACAAAACAAAACAGTTTATTTGATAATTGTAGTATATATAGTTGTGAGTATTTGTTAGGTAGAAAGTTCTTAATATAGTTGGTTGATGTCGCCAACCTACAGTCGGAAGTCCCACCTTGTCTGGGGGACTGTGCTCTGGCAGGTCGGGTTTAAGAACTACATCCCTGCGCTCCTTCTCCATCAGCCACAAACATTAACACTACCTCTACTGTGTGGGTGAGGCTCACGTTTTCGTGAGGTGTTCAATTTGCCACTCCTTCCCCACGCAGATTCACGAGGTCAGGGAACAGAGGCTGCAAAAATATCTCATGGAAGAGGCAATGTATCCACGTGTCAAAGCATGCGACGAATCCACAAGAATGCTCAGCTGCATCGGTGGTGCATAACTCCCCTTCCGGTATGGCACTATGGTATCAATGACTTCAACAAAACCCTATAAGACCCATAGAAAACATGAGTATGGGCCCAAAGGAGGCTCATGGAGACAGACGGCTCCTAAGCACAGCATTTCCTCCCTGAGCTGTGACAAGCCGGGTGAGAAGTTGCACGCCAAGCCCAAGATGCCTGTCCCGAAGAGATCCAAGAAAACCAACCACTTGGATGAGACGCAGTCAGCAACTGCCCTGTCCACTCCACAGGGGCCATTCTGGCTGCCACCGAGCACGCCTCCAGTGCCCCGCCCACTGGGCAAACTGTCACCATTGATGCCAATTGCAGAACTGTGTCAACCAAGAGAAGGCTCCCCACTCAGGGGACCAGGGATCAAACAACCTTCTTTCCCAGCGGATGCACTATTGCTCTTCCTGGTACCACCCTACTCAACATATAGGGATCCGGCATAGGCTTCATTGGTACCAATGTCTCTGCCCTTCCTGGAGCAAACTCAGACTCCGAGTGGGCTTCAGACCCAGGATCGTCTTTTTGCTGGCACAGAGCCCACGATACCACCAATAGGAATACCATGAGTACGGGCCCCCAGTGGAGCAAGATCTCCACTATATGCGCAAGCCACCTTCACACCACCAGACCTGGCCCTATTGGCACCACTAAAATCCCTACCTCAGCAGAGGAGCACCACCATCTTTGTCCTGGCCTTCCACACTTCCCCCATTGGTTTATGAGGAACTGCACAAGTCTGGGATGCACCTGACACCGACAGTTCCATCAGAACCAATGGGACATCCCTCTCATCACCTGATGATCAAGGACAATACCAGGACCCATTACAATGGATGGCTAGGGCCCTCAACCTCCCATGGAGGCCGTAAATGATCCCCAGAATGAATTCCTGGATATTCTGCAGCCCGCAGGACCATCATGGATCGCACTTCTCATTCAAAAGGAGGTCCTAAAACCAGCACAGACAAGCTGGCACGCACCAGCAATGTGTATTCTTTAACACCAAAGTGCACAGAAAGATGCTACTTTGTCCCTGCCACAGACATGGATTTCCTGTTTACCTACCCACAACCCAATTCCTTTGTGGTACAGGCAACTACGAATACAGCCAGATCCACTCCCCCTGACCGGGTGGCAAAAGAATTGGGCCTCATCAGGAGACAAGTATATTTGTCAATGGGCTTACATTTCCATATAGCCAGTTACCAGGTCATCCTGGCTAAGTACAATTTTTAGGTCACATACGCAGCTGGCCGAGTTCCAGGCCTCCTTACCAGAGGGCAAACGGACACAGTTCCAAACCCTCATCAGTGAGGGACAACTGATAGCTAATCACCCAATTCACACAATCACCTCCTTACCATTATCCACATGTTCTGAAAAGTCCTTGCCAGCCTTGGCATATGCGTAGATGAAGCAAAGTCCACCCTGGTGCCAACCCAATCTCTTACCTTTATTGATGCCTACCTGGACTCATGGGAAGCCAGGGCATTCCTGCCAAAGGACTGATTCACCATGCTCAAGGCCCTCATCATGCGATTACACACCATGCCTCTGCCACTGCCTTTCTCTCCTTGGGCACATGATGGCATGCACAGTGGTCACACCATAAACCCACCTACACATGAGGTGCCTGCAGTTATGGCATTGTTCGGTGTGCGACCCACAAAGGGACCATCTCAACAAACAGGTCCACGTGGCAGCGTGGCCTATGTGTCTGATTAAAAACTAATGAGCCCAGCTAGAATGTTGACTAATGAGTATTTACAAAGAGCTATGCATGAAGGGTCTATATAGACTAAGAAATATATTCACAAACTATTCAGCAAATATCTTTGAATAATGAATGAATTTAAGAAAATTGTGCATGGACAGTATGCACAGGAATTTATTATTTTAAGTGAGAAAACTGTGGCAAAGAGATGGGGCTCATATTTTGTCCTGGAGGCAATGGGATTTATGGATATTTTCATCTGTTGGGGAAGAGAGTAAGGGAGTAGAAAACCTACAAACTTCTTTGACTAAGAGGACATCATGTCACTTCACTTTAAGCCTGAAATTTATTTAAAAAAAACTTAGTGAAAACTTGAGTAATCTTTATTCATGCAGCTTGTCCCATTACTAGTTGATTTAAAAGAGGCCCTATATAGTCTTGTTATATTGTTTCTGCATAGAAGGGGGAATTCTGGAAATGATAGTTCCTAGAAGTGATGGGAGTTGTAGACATGGCAGTAGTGCACGCTGGGAAAAGGCTATAAAAGAGATCTCTTTTCCCTGTAGGAGGGTGAATGGAAAACTAGGTACATCTTGCTCTGAAAAGGAAAGCCAACTTATACATCATGCAAGGCTTTTAAAATGGGTCTGTAACAAGACACTGTGGCCTTCCTCAGAGCCTGGGCCTGAGGAAAGGTCACAATGTCCCTACTGGACAGAACCAGGCTCTGCAGGCCAAACCACCCAGAAGCAGAGGGGCGGAGCCAGAACAGGGAAGGGAAGTATAAAAGGCCAGCCCAGCAGCTCAGTTGGGAGGAAGCTGTCACCGGAGGCAGACATATCTTCCCAGAGGTTGCGGTCCAGGCCTGACTCAGGCCCTGCAGCTGCTTGGAGCTGTTTTGGAGCCTCCAAAGCCTGCCCGGATTGCCAGGCCCAAGGGACTGGAGAGGGCCGCTGGGCCCACTGGGTGGGAAAAAGCCCCTGAGGCTGGCCCTGACCTGGAAGAGTTGCCTGATGTGGGGGGCCCACAGGAGTGGGCTGAACCTTGTGGACCAGAGGAACCCCTGGGACCTGGAGGAGCTGCCTTCCGTGGACAACCCAGAGGAGTTTCTGGACCTGCCTCCGGTCGACTCGCAGGGTGCCCGCTCACCATCTACCCCAGTGACCTGGAGGGAGACACTTGGATGCAGGTACCCAGGGACTGGGTGGGAGGAAGTAGCCCAAGGACAGCTGACTAGAGAGTGGCTGAGTCCATGGTGAAACCAATCAGCGTGCTGTGGCTGAATCACCGCTGACTCTGTGGCAAACTATTTTGCCACTGCGAGGGCCCTGGGCTGGGACACAGTGGAGTCAGGTGAGCCTCTGTCCTGCCCCTAACTACCCTGGGAGTGCTTGGCTTCCGCTAGGTGCCACCAGAGGATCCCGAGCTTTACCAGCCCTGTAAGGCCAGAGGGCTTTTGACTATTTGCCTGCCTTGCTCCCTCGAGGGCCAGGGGTTATTGACTACTTCACCAGCCCTGCCCAGTTTGAGGGCCAGGGGCTGTAGGCTACTTTGCTCGCCCCTATTGGAAGGCCGGGGGCTACAGACTACTTTGCTTGCCCTGCCTGTGGGAAGGCTGGGGGCTATAGACTTCCGCCTGCCACGCCCTGCCTGAGGGCCAGGGGCACTGGATTGCTTGCTAGCCCCGCCTATGGGAAGGCTGGGGGCCCTAGATTGTTTACCTGCCCCGCCCACTTGAGGACTGGGGGCAACAGACTGCTTGCCAGCCCCGTCCTATATGAGGGTGGGGGACTATAAACTATGTGTGTGCTTGCCAGCCCCACTTGAGAGCCAGGAGCTAAAGACTTCTTTGCCTGCCCTACCCTGCCTGAGGGCCGGGGACAATAGACTACTCGCTCATCCCGCCTGTTGGAAGGCCGGGGGCCGTGGGCGCCGTATGGGCCGTGCCCTACATGCGGGCCAGGGGCCTACCAACTGCAGGGAAAGCCTGCTCCGCTTGGGACTGGGGCTGAAAGACTGATAAGCTGGGAGCTTATTCCCTTGGACAAAGGCACTGTGGCCTTCCTTGGAGCCTGGGCCTGAGGAAGAGTTGCGATGACTCGGCTGGACTGTATCACCAGCCTACCGGGTCCTTGAACTCTCCCAGCAGAATTAAGAATGCAAATGAAACACTGTTTTGTTAGTGCATCGAAACTAAGTGAAATCGAGAAGAAACTGATAATAAATGAAAGTGAATTGACTGGTCTGTTTTCATTGTGAAAGTTGAAAGGTCCAAGGTAAATAAACAGCATAGATATTGGAAAAGGAATTAAATTATATTTATCTAATGTGGTGTTTGTAAGGTATGACTTTTTTCCCCCAGCATTCCATCATCATGTGCTAATCATAACACTATAAGGAAAGATTTAAAATATCTTGGATCTTATAAAATACAAATACCAACAGGAATGTTTCCTGCAGAAACTGGGTACAGTTAAACAAATACAGGATGAAACTATTAATCTTAGGGAAAAGCCTTTTTGTGTTGTTTGCAGCAAGTGAGTTTTAACAAACTATTTTGCTTGAGGACTAGCTTTCGTTTCCAACTGTGGCTGGGTTTCAACACTGACAGTTTAGAAGAATCTAGCTTTGGGCCAAAGAACAGTGTTTGCACCTTGCTTTAATAGGCGGATGTGTTTAATTAATCTTCATTTCTGAAGTAGCAGACATTTTGGCAGTATCAAGGAATGTTAATGGAAGACAGTCGTCATAACAATGAACCAAGACACATTCTATACATCCAATAACACAATTAATAATGTTTGCTTAGCCATGGCAGTTTCCTGGGGATGTGTCTATTAGTAATAATACTAAGTTGTTATATAGAGCTTTATTTTTCCCTGGCTCTCTACAACCATTAATTCATGAATCCTCACAAGATCCTTGAGGATTAGGTAAAACAATATTATTCCCATTCAATAGATGGATAAATTGAGAGGTTAAGTGACTTGTATAAGGCATAGGCTTGATCTACTCTAAAAAGTTAGGTCAACCCAGCTACATCGCTCAGGGACATGAAAAATTCACACTCCTGAGTAATATAGTTAAGCCAACCTCACCCCAGGTGTAGACAGCACTAGGCCAACAGAAGAACCTTTCAGGGAGATGGTTTACGTACCTGAACCCTGTCCTATCAGTGTAGGGAGTGTCCACATTGAAGCACTACAGCTGCAGCATTTCAGTTGTAGACAAGCCCACACTGTAAATAATCAACAGTGCTGAGAGTAGAATTCAGTTCCTGGCTTCTAGTTCTGTGCTCTGGCTGCTTAACTTATGTTTTAGCAGACAAAGGGTCTTAATAACAAATGAGAGTTGTTGGGGGTTTTTTTTTTGGATGTCTGAGAAATAAAACAACTGGTTAAACTGAACTGTTGGATTAAGAGTTTGCATTACAAATCTTCAGCTGGTTCTGACTGATCCCTGTTGGTTTCAACTGGAGGCCAATAGCTCCAGCATCACGCAGACCATGGGTGTCAAACCCTTCTGAGAGAGAGCCAGTCACATCTTTATTATTGCCCATGGGTCAACATTACAAAGCTAGGCTCATGCAGGCCTCTCTACTAACGGTGGATTTCCCACTGATGACTGGCGGCTTGCATAAAGATTGAGATTAGAAGTTTCTGTAGTGATTTAGGATGGGATTTTCAAAAGTACTCCGCAGCGGTCTCAGTCTGTTCCCACAGCAGTCAGTGGAAGTAGCAAGGCCAGTGCTGACTACTTTTGAAAATCCTACCCTAGACTATAATTAAAAAAATTACTGTTACATTCAGTATCCCTCATTGAGAAAACAAAATGTGCAGGATACTTTCGGGATAGCAGATGTTCCTTCCCCCTCTATGGCCATTTGCATGTGCAGGCACCTGATTTCCACACACAACTGCAGTAATGAGTTGTGGTATAGCGAGGGCAGAGGGCAGTAGGAAAGTTCTGGAAGGGCGCTATGTAAGTGCTAGAATGATCCGGGCTTTATTCCCTATAGACTAGCCAGAGTCACTGGAAGGTAATTAGTGTCAGTTGACACCAATTAAGGCCCCACCCATGTGCCTATAAAAACCCTCTACTCCTGAGAGACAGTGTGGAGTGGAAGGAGTAGGTGTGTGATGAGCAGAGGAGTGTGTGAAGTTGTGGAGGAGAACAGAACAGAGTACGGTGGTGTGTGGAGTCATAGTGGAGAACAGAACGGAGAACAGCGGTGTGTGGAGTCATAGTGGAGAACAGAATGGAGTACGGTGG
>ML675620.1:66888461-66899168 GCA_007922155.1 Mesoclemmys tuberculata | reverse complement strand
AATATAAAAGATGAGTGTGAAGCATACTCCCAAATGTGAACAACCTTGAACTTTAAGGAAGTTTGAATTTTGCAGATGGTCCTCTATTTTTGTGATGGGCAGAACCAAAACCCTGGGTCTCCACCCATTCCCAGTGCAATACAGGAATGATCATATTGGGACATGATAGCTCAGGTCCATCTTTGCTAATATCCGCCAATGATGAATGAAATACAAACTTTAAAAAATAATCCAACTGAATTTATACCCGTTTCCTGCTGAATGGAAACCTCCCCCCAAAATCCTGAGAAGTTTTAGGAAAACCAACCCCACGGCCAGTGCTGAGCCTCTTGTCTGGAGAACTCTGAGAAGCCCAGCTGATTCAAGCAAAGCATGCTTCACAAGCTAATCAAAAGAGTGATGCAGCAGCACGTGGTCATAGTGCTTAGGTTCTGCAAAGAGAAAGTGAAAAAAGTAGAACTGCATCAAATAGAATCTAGCATGGATGTGCCATGGTTACTGCATTGGGTTGATGACTGCGTATCTCCTGCCACATTTGCAAAACTGTAGTAATATGGTTTCCAAAGTGCATGTGAGGCCGTACTTGTGGGGAAGGAACTGGCAGCTGCCTCCACTCCGCAAAAAGCACTCAGACTTCTTCTATTTAAAGCCCACTTATGAACTTACAAGGGGGAAACTTGATGAGTTAATGAACTTCTAATGAAAAAATCCGTCTTTCAAAATGTAGGTCTACCTCGCCACCTCTTTTGCCCAGTCCCAAGTACGTGCTTCTAAGCCATCCAATATGACTGGATTAGCTATCCCTATTCATAACCACTGAATGTCCCTTCCTTTCTTCCCTAAGAGAACTTCTAAAAACCCACACAATTTATGAAGGATTCAAACTATGTATTGTCATTTTTGTCTTTAGAGAGGGCCATGTATACTTATTGTGTGGTATAAATGACTAATACTAATTGTAAGCCAATGTTTTTTCAATGCTTTATTAGTTAAGTGACATTAATCCTTTTTTTCCTTGAGATTCCCTAATGACAATTCTGGTGGTTTTCTGTGATGTGGACTTTTATCCCCATGGGAAGCAGACTGAGACTAACATTTGCAATGTGTCACCAAACCTATATTGGTAAAGATTTTTGGTCCATACTGTGCTGAGTTTAGATTTATCAGCTAGTGCTGAAGAGCTCTATATTCTCCTTCCTCTGAGCCCTCTGGTTTTCCACATTATTCCACTTTTGAAGAGAATGACCCTTTCACTCATTTTTTTATCAAAAAAGTAATGCTGATATGATCAGAAGATACCAGCACATGAGAATGAAGTGTAAGCACAGATTATGGCAAGTAAAACTGACTGAAAATCTAGCACTCACTAATATGGAAGTGTTGGGATGCTGCACATTAATTAACCAATTCCTGGCTACACTTGCATTTTCTGATCTGACTTTAATGAATTTTGGATTAGGCTGTAACGTTTCATGTGTAAATTATGACTCTGATTCTCCACTGTCTTGCATTTTCTGTGTAATTTTTATCACTACAAGTGTCATTTTGATCTGCTAGTATTTTACACTCACTTTTTACAGATGTAAAAGACTACAAAAGATGCCAGGCACCAGAAAGACAGGTTTCGTGTGTCCATATGCTTGGCTTTTACCCTATTAAAACTATTAGAGAGGTATATATAAACGGTAAAGCCCTAGTTTGGATTATGAAAGGAATGTAGCAATATGTGACATTCAGATTCATTAGTGTTCTGATATTAGTAGTCTGATCAGAAAAAATAAAGCCGAAGTTTCCACTGTTCTTCACAAAACCTGACTTGCGGATGAATTTCAGGTCTGAATAGATTTGAGCAATTTACAATTAGAAATGTCAGATTTTGATTTATTATCCCCTAAAAAGCTTGTTAAAGCTACCTAATAAACATGATCCCAAAGTTGTACAAAGGTAATTGTATGATTAAAGTAAACTCATATTCTTAAGCCTTTTAACAGGTACAGACACGTCTTGGGCATATTATTTTCCATTTAGGTGAACAGACAGAGCACCTCTTTAAAGGAATTTGTTTTGCAGTCTTCAGTACAGATACATGAGACCAGATTCTGGCCTCCGTTACACTAGTGTAAATCTGGAGTAATATCAGTGGGCTAAAGATTAAATTGGATTCTGGTCCAGGATTACCATCAAGATTTTTAACTTGAATTGATCAAATAATGGCCAAAGGGGCCAGGGATTTTGGGTAAACATAAAATGTGCTCCAGGGTGAGGACAAGAGCTGCAAGGCCAAATCTGTTAGGTTACAAATTTAGGATTGCTGGCATTTATTTTTGAAAAAACTTGTTTGTTTCTTAACAGCCAGATCCTCAGCTGCTGTAAATCAGTGTGGTTCCACTGAAGTCAGTGGTGCCATGCGGCAGTACATCAGCTGAAGAACTGGCCCTACACAAGTACATACTTGTGAGCCCCATCAGTAGGCTCCTTTGTAAATTCCCAATGCAGTTGTCAGCTTTCCAAAGTTTGCGCACCTCTTCTTCAACTTAAAGTGTCATTTGAAATAACCTGTCAGTATATGTCTGCTGTAGTTAACTTAGGTATTAATCTGTTTCCTAATAAAACCTATTGCCCTCACTAAATCAAATATAAAACCCTATTCTGTGCAAAATACAGACATATCTAGGTTCTTGTCTCCTCTTTTGGTGCCTAAGAATCACTGTGTATGTTGTATGTAACATTACATGATAGCCCTGGGCTAAGAATCATTTATCGTTTAATAAGTCCTCATGGAGAATTTCCTGACCTGTTAATTGTTCCTACTTCAATAGTAGTTTAATGTAGGATTTTGTGCTTTACATTTTTATGGCTATGCAAAAGAAGAAATACATCATGAAAATCTGGAAAGCATTAAAGTTCTGGAGAGAGAGACACAAGAGCTGTGAGCTTGTAGCAACTGCTGTACTCGAATTATATTTATTTCCATGCCACGTGGTAGATAGAAATGCAACAATCCATTTCCTACTTAATGGCATCTCAATATAGCAGCAGTACAGACCCCAGAGAAATAAAGCAGAAATAAGGATATCATTTAGCAGATGTATATTTTGTGTCCATAGGCACTTAAGTAGTCATTCATTATCTGAGTTAATTAATAGGATGAGTAAAGCCCATAGAACCAGGAGGAGCACTAGCAATTTATACTGACATAATTAGCTTCTAGCAGTTAGGTTAATAATGAAAAGTTCATTTCAATCCCTTTTGACAGGCCCTTCGCTGTAGGCTGTAGTTGATTGAGAAGATATGAACACTAGAGGAGCTATTATACAATACGGTTGTGGTACAAGGTACTTTAATTTTTAAATCACTTTCCTTAATCATCAAACCTAAAGTATGTCCTACTTTTTAATCATTTTAGTCTGAAAAGGAAATGAGGCTGGCTGTAGATATCAGCTTCCCCACCAGAAGAAACATGTTGTTTCTGTAGAATACTGTGTAAACAAACATATTAACACTGAACAGCATTACTGGTAAATGTCCACTCTGTAGTAAAGATGTTCTGAAGCCTAGCAGATTATCATGCAGGATGTTTCTCCACTCTGCTTTGAAGAGCTGAATGATTTAAGATGAATAGAAATCATGTCACAATGATATTACATTTATTTAACATCTTTCAGCTATTTGGCTCACTCTATCAACTTTACTAATTTGACAAACTACAGAAAGGAACCACTTTACCCACTGCTTAAGGGCTGTGGTGAAATTCTGGGGTGAAATGCAACTGCTGATTAACAGTGCACAACAACATTACACAAGTTTATGATTGGAAGAATCTATACCAAAGCGAATTTCCAGGAGGAATTTAAGTATGCAAAGTATAACTATATTAATTGGAATTTGCACAGTATTCAGGGCTTAACATTTTTGCCCTTGGCAAAAGTGCCATGATATATTTAAGGACTACAAGCATTCTGGTCCTTAAATTCACAGCTCATGCAGAAGGCTGCATAGCTGGGAGTACGGTGCTTCCTTGAAACCTTGTTGGGACAATGATTCTGAAATGACTTAGAGAGAAGCACATCATTTACTTAATCACTGCCGTCGCTTCCTGCAGCTTTTGTGTTTTCAGGGGAGCTTCCCCAGTTAAGTACTAATCAACCCTTAGACTACGAGATCTAATAAGATCATATTCCGGATTGGTATTGTTGCAGGGGCAGTGCATTGCTTCCTTTTGACTTTTAGAAAGAGTTGTTTGCTTCACATCTTGTTACAGTACCTCAGAGAGTTACTCAGACAGTGCCTGAAAGCGTATGTGAATAATACAGAGAGAGAGAACTCTAATAGATAAATAGTCCTAACTAACTTTAGATCCAAAAATCTATCTTGTGTAAAATACAATGCTTGGAAAAAAATCATACTGCAGGCTAAATTAGATAGAAGGCCTCCATGCCTCTCAATATTTGCAATACCTGTTTAATGCAGGTTACTCTTTTTAATTTTATAAACATAAATAATGACAGAGCCAAATATGCAGGTCTCTTTTTAATGCATAAAAAAGCTATGGTTTTTATTTCTAGAAGAGGATATTGACCTGGTCTCTCTGAGGATAAATCTGTTTAATTAGATACTATAGACAGAAAAAGATATTTTGAGATTTCTTAATGTATTTTGCATTGACAAGGCTTCATTTTGACATATAGATCACATCATATTAGACGTCTGGTCACTATCACATTTAGTTATTCATTTTATTAACTGATATGTATATCAATAATGTGATTGGACAATTTAATTTGAGTTTCTTATTGTGGAGATTTATGAATAAATGACACAATTGAGGTTTGATCTTCTCCCACCATGCAACATTTTCCATATTGGTTCAAATCCCTATATATCCCTTACTCAACTAACTGGTACCAATCTACTCAATAAGCCAAATTCTCAATGGTATCTGCTCCATTATTAATGAGGAAAAACTCCCTGCCTTCTATAGTTTGTCCGAAGCAAGTCCCATTATCATGGAAATCAATGGCAAAACGCTATTTGTCTTCAATGGGATCATAAGGTCCTGATTAAGGGTGTTAGGATAAAGCTCAGTGGGACTGCAAGTCTGAGTAAAGATAGCTCAAGTGAGGTTGCAAGATCCAGCTCTAAATTTGTCATACAACTCATTTATATCCTAACCTGCAGGTGCAAGACTTTTAAGCCACTTGGAACATGAAATCCCTTATCTCACATGCTAAAAGAATCTTGAGAATTTTCCTCTTGCAAATTACTTAGAGGTTTTATCCTTTCACAAACCTGTGCTTTAGCTGAAGCTGCAAGATGATTTTCCGTTGAAAGTCTGTTTTATTGTGATGACTTCTGCTGTCTGTGGCAAAGAGGAAATGGCCAAGGAAATCAAACTGCCGTTAACGCCTCAGGCCAAAAACAGTTATATTTCATATACTGTGAGTTGTTTCCCACATGCAGCTACCATTTCAGTTTACTCCACTGGAGTTTTTTTGAATCCTGAAGTTTGTAGGCATGACAGATCCAGTCTCATCCTTTTAAAGGTCCAAAATCATCTTTCATGCTTCTTCATGCACAACGATACCTGAAGCATAAAAGATTATTTTGATTCAGATGATTTAATGATTCACACATCTTTGTCTGCATTATTTTATATTGAGAGAACAACAAAGTAAGAAAGAACGATGTCTGTGAGTGAACATGCTGTGTGTGTATGTCTCTTTCATCAGGGTATCTAAGAATAAACTGGCTGCCAAACTTTGCACATGGGAGTTGTGATTATAGACTCATAGACTCATAGACTCATAGGTCAGAAGGGACCAATATGATCATCTAGTCTGACCTCCCGCACAAGGCAGGCCACAAAACCCTACCCATACACATTTATAACAACCCCGAACCCATGACTGAGTTATTGAAATCCTCAAAAGTGAGATTTGAAGACCTCAAGCTGCAAATGTAAGGTCTAAAATTCTGAAAACAAAGGGCATCAACACTTCATAGCCACATGCAGCACAGTTATATTCTGAAAAGAGATTCTGCTTAAAAAATAAATGGCATCCTAAACGTATTCTTTCTGAATCAGCCTCATTCTGACCTCACCTGTTCTATACTAGTGTAATTCCCTTGATTAACAGGATAATTTAATTAACACAGATGTATGTGGGATCAGAATCAGGCTATGACTATTAATAAATAAGAAGGAATGGCCCTGATTATCTCCCCTGATCCACTCCTTTGTGCCACTCAGGCACTGCAGAACATTGGCCACATACGCCCAACTGTGAATACCCTCAGTGAGTGGAGGGAAACTTTGTGCTAGTATAGCCATTACCTCCCCACTACACTGTAGAGGACATCCTGGGAATGTAGTTGGATCACGGCTGTGTTCCTTCACTTCTCAGATGACTCGTAGTCCCTTAGGAATTGTTGCCAGCTAGCATAGGTCAGAGTGCCTTGGTCATTCTACCCTATACCAGGTTTGGGGCTGGAGTTGTGTAAGGCAGAAAATCAAGGAGTTGTAACTGGCTCCCACAACCTGCTGTCCCCTGCACTGAGCAGATCTCAGTAGAGGACAGAATCTTCCCTGTTTTCTAATGCTGGTGCCACAAACTGCAACTGAGCTCTGCAAATCAAAATGGGATGTTTCTTCCTCAATTAAAAAGATTTTGCAGTGGCTGCTTAGCTGACAACTACATTGATGATACTCAGGGCAAGGACAATTACAAATTCATCTTACGTACTTGTGTAATCTTCAGTGGAAACAGGGAAAAATGTGTTCAGCTCAGTAAAATAAGGACCTATGATTAAAAGTCAAACAGGGATGAATCCTGAAACCCTTATGTTGGCAAACTCCTATGGACATCAGTAGGATTTTTGCCTGAGGTGAAGCTTCAGGATGAAGTTTAGATCCAAGCCAAGAACTTCAGTAAAATTTCAAAGTCTCTATGTGGCACTCCAGAATTTAAGTGGAATTTAATTTAACTGGAAGAACAGTTGTTTCTGAGCTTTGCAGATGGAAGCCTTTGGTATGAGCGTACCCTCTTCAAAATGACACGTGAGATGTTCACTTCACAGCTGATCTAGTCTTACAAAAGCCCAGGCTCCGTAAAACAAAAACTCATAATGGCTTTTAAGATCTGCCAGCAACAGCATAAACAAATGCAAGGAGTAGAAATGCGGAAGGAAGTTTTCTGAGAGGTCTTGCAGTACTGATCCCCCCAACCACCATTCAGTATTGCCAATATTCCAGTATAAGGGACAGTTCCAGGTGATCCCAGCTAGCAGAGAGAAACTGGAATGAGAGAGGACATTCAGTCTCAACTCTATTAAATATTATCATTAAACTCTGCGTGTAAGTAGTTCTATGTTAAACACAGAGGCCCAAATTCAGAACTGGTTTGAATGTGTGCCACTCCCATTGAAGCCAATGGACCTGATTCTCCACCGCCTGCCTTCTAGTGTAATCATTTGCACTTTTCCAAAGTGAGGGCCAAACAGGTGTAAAACATTGCCAAATCAGAATTCTTCACTTATTACACCAGTGCTGAAGTTTCATTCCCATTCTCCACAAGAGTAAATGACAACACTGGGTGGGAGGGTAATGTAGTGGAGAATCAGGCTCAATATATTGTCTTCTCATACTGCTTCCTCTTCTGGAACATCCTTCCTGAATCCATGTGCACTTAGTCTCACCCTTCTTCAATACCTCCCTAAAACCGACTTCTTTTGGTCAATTCATTTCACCACTAGCAAATCTAATTTACCTATCATGTTCCATCTCCAGGATTTCTAAACTCCTTCATCCCAGCTGACATTCACCCCAGATTTTAGTTTATTTACACTTATAAAATGTAATTGTTCCCAAATGTCTATATATCTTATTACTCCTTTGTAAAAAAAAAAAAAATAATACATGAAGAAAATAAGGCTTTTACTGCTCAGTCACACAGGCTATTGTTAATTACTATTGCTATAGCACAAAAAGCATCCACTCAGGTTCCCATTGTGCTAGATACTGATAGACCTATAAAAATACAGTCCCTACCACAAAGAACTTACACTCTAAACATATGATGAGAGAAAACAGTTGGAGATAACATTCAAACAGATGGAGGTTTGTTTATCTATGATTTAACCTCTCTGCGGCAGGGAATTAGTCTTCTTACTGTCTGTAAAGCATCTAGGATACAGTTGGTGCAATGCAAATAATACAAAGGAACTTTATTCTCCTCTAAACTGACATGTGTAAATTTCCTTCCCAAAACACTGAAGCAAAAATACACCCTATAATGCCTATTGTAACCATGGAGATTATACTTGTCACAGTGCATGCTGATTCAAATCATATCAAACGATGTTCTTTGTTATACCTGGATTACTTTAAAAGTGTAGATTTCCGCTTCACCCATGTCCAGTAGATAAAAACTAGACATTGTTAAGTGTCACAACCACCAGTTATGCAAGGGAGAAAGAGGAAGTGGTAGCACTGTGTCATGGGAATCAGACCAGTTTTTAGTGCTCTGTTGGAAAAAAGCCAAATTTTGAAGTCCTTCTTCAGTCAAACTCTCTGACTTGATTTGGCTCAACCTGTTGTACTGCTGTAAATAAGGCACATTTATCAGTGCTATGAGAGCAACTGGGTCATGCCATGTCATGGGAGAGTCTGAATAATGGGTCAGGTAAAACGTAGCTTCAAAAATAAAGATGAAACTGTCCAAATTGACATTTATTAGGTTCCTTCTAAGGTTACATGCACCTGCGGACGCGCGCGCACACATTTCACAAAAGCAACTAGAAAACCACTTAGTCTCATCCCTCAAAATGCTTGCTAACAGAAGTTAGCAATTGCTTTTAAATAGTAACTAATAATATTACTCAGCAGTCATGTGTCCCAAAATTTCTTTGCCTACTTACAAAGTATGTGTGTTTGGGTTACGTGGCCTGAAGTTGTTAGGAGGTCTTAGTCTGCCATCTTTTAATGCAGGACTAATAAGTGCAATACCATCGTGCAGCAGCAATTTGACACAGCTGAGAACAGGAAGGAAATACTGGAGTTAGGATTTTTTTCTTATCCTGCTGAGACATATGGAAGGATATACATCAGAGGCAAGATTACCAACTCTTTTCCTTTGTCCTGCAGGACACTGCACAGGCCTAACTTGAAAATAGAAATTAGTGAATATACAGGCCAACCTACTGTCTATCCCACAGAGAAACCAAACCACTGAAAAGTTCCATAGGGGTAGCCGTGTTAGTCTATATGCAGCAAAAATAACGAGAGTCTTGTAGCACCTTCAAGACTAACAAATTTCTGCGGGTATAAGCTTTCATGGACTGCAACCCACTGCATCAGATGCCCATGACAGCTTATGCCTGCAGAAATTTGTTAGTCTTGAAGGTGCTACAGGACTCTCATTGTTTTTGAATCATTGAAGTTGATTGAGATTTATACTATTAAGTTCAATGGGAGCACTATTAGGCTTATCATCTTCCAAGGTAGACGTGACCACCCAAACTCCCATTGACATCAGTGGGGTCAGGATTTCACCCAATAAAATCACTAACACAGTGGGTCTAGTTAGTGAGAATGGGCCAAATTTTCCCATAATTTAAATGCTTTAAATTTCACTGGTTTCAAATGAAAATGAGACAGAGAGAGGCTTTTGTTTTTTGCTAGGTCAGCATTCTCTTGGCGCAAGTGATTTCACTGGAATTGCATGACCTTTTTTGGAGGGCAGAATCTGAACCTGTGTGTTAATGAAAATCTGAAGGAAGAATTACAGTAACCCTGCCAACTACCATTAAAAATGTTTTTCTGAGCAATTAAAAGCTACACATTTCTGTGTACCTGGTAGTACTTGTGTATACCCGTAGCATAGCACGGTACTGTGGTTCTTGCACTAATAAAATTGGGGATATCTAAACATTCTGTAACGGGACAAAATCATAAGGATCAGGACGGTTCCCTTTCCTTTGTTTTCTTCCGACCTCAAGAGGGCTTAAACTTTGGCTCCATCTGCAACTTCTCACAAATCTGCATAAAATGAAGCTCATGTGTATGTTGCCTTCATCTTTAACAGACAGTTGTGACCCAATTGCTTGGCTGAAAACAGAGCACTACATAATGGACCTGTAGTGGCTAAGAGCTAGGGCCATTCAGATGAAGCAATGATTGCTGGGACCTGCAGGGTAGGTCCACACTGCAGCTGGAAGTGAGGTTCCCACCCCAGATTAACAGATTTGTACTAGTTTGGCTGGAGCTAGCATGCTAAAAATAGCAGTGTGGCTGTTGCAGCACTGATGGAAACTTGGGCTAGCTACCAGCAATCAGACCCCAGGGGCAGGTGGGCTTGACAGCCATTTTTAGCAGCGAACACAAGTCTACCCAGGCTGGGAGACTTGGTCCCAGCAGCAGTGTAGACATACCAGAAGTCTCCACAAGGTAGGCTGCTCAGGTTAGGCTGGAGGGTGACAGGCTGCAAATTTATCTCCATAAACTGCTTCGCGGATCGCAGAGGCAGGGGCAGCTGTAGACCGCGCTGAGAAACTTTGCAAGCTGCTCTGTGGCTGCTTCCCTGACCCATTCGGTGAGGAGGGGACTCCTAAGAGCGAGAACTTTGGACCTTTCACAATTCGGTCCCCAACACTGGCCCTAACCCCACCCCCCGAACCCATCCCCCACCCCCTGCCATCCCCACACCCCCC
>ML675620.1:66849149-66888061 GCA_007922155.1 Mesoclemmys tuberculata | reverse complement strand
CTGATCTCCTCTATGACAGGGGCTATTGAACTTCCTCAAAATAATTCCTAGAGCAGATGGATGTTTTTTGATCCCAGCCTTTTTTTTAAAAAAAAATTGTCAGGGCTCAAGAATCCACCGGGACCCTTGGTAAATTGTTCCATCTTACACTTGTAGGGTCTCTTGGCAGGGATGATGGATTTAGTGGGATCGTGTTTAGCCCTTCTTTGGAGAAGATCCTTGGCTGAAAATCCCTCCCCTGGTGGATGTGTGGTTGGGGATTTCCCAATGCCTTGGGATGTGGCTACAGGGATGCCCTTTCTTTTCTTTTTTTTAATAACCATACCCTGCCTGGAATCCAGATGTGGCTGTCTTTGGGCATGTATGGGAGGGGGCCATCTCAGTTTAATTCAGAGAACCTGCGTCCCTTGGGCCTGTAGGAAACTCACTAGTTCAGGGTGAGGTTGTCTTGCTGCTATATGTTTATGAATACTGCACTCGCTTTCGAGTCCCCCTGGGAATTGTATGTTGTGTCTTAGGCTGCCACCTCCACCCCAGTGTGGCAGAGATCTCTATTTTCTCCAAACTCCCATGGGATTGTTGGCAGGCAAGGAAAAATGCTTCAGAAAACTGGGGAAGATGAATAGGGAGTTTGAGATGGTATCGTCCTTACTGAGCTGGGCATTGCCTGAAGTACCTTGTTTTATATGGCTGGGTTCTCTTTACCTGTTGCAGATCTGTACAAATGCTTTCTTTTTTCCTGAAACCTTACTAGTATAGGTGTTAAAAGAGGAAGAAAGCAATGCCCAAATGCAGTGTTACTACAGATGGGGAGTGAGAGATGTGGGACAAACTAACTACCCCAATTATGCAGCTTGAGGGGGGAGGTTAGGCTAGAGTTTACCATTTTTCCAAGGGCTGTAACCACAGGTCCTATGGGGCCACTTACAAGAATTAAAACAGATATAGTCAAGCCCATCTTCCTTTTTGGGTTATGTATGTTTTGGTGCTGAAAGGAGGGCATGCAGATTCAACAAGTGTTTAAGACCATCACTGTTTTTTCTAATTCAAAGCCAGTTTTTAGATCCTTACTGCAAATATGCACAAACATAACATGGGTTTTTTGTTTAATAAAACCATTTAAATATTTAGTATTTCTTGCTCCTTAAGCATCTGCTGCTGTGAAAAAGGCCTGATTTCCCTTCCCTCCATTTCCCCTTCTCCTCCCCCCCCCCACCAGAAGACTGGGAAGTTGGATGACTAGCATTCTGAAATTTTGGAAATTGACTGTATTCAGAAAGCACACAGTCTGTCTGATCTCTTAAATTTTCAACACATCTAAGTTAAAGCTGTTTGAGATGCAGACTGAATCGTAATTGTAGTTATTTCTGTAGATGGACTGACTGCCTTGCTTTGTTGATAAATGAGTAATGGTGATAGAACACTGAAGTGCAACAATTCCAGATCTGTTTTCCGCATTGTCTTTTATATGGTATTAGCATATTCACAATTACACTTTATTTATTTGTGCTTGATTGGTCAAGGACAGTGTTCATGTAAACAAACTCATAAGCCTGTGTCATGATCATCTATCATCACAATCATAAAGGGAATCTGAGTTAGCACAAGCAAGATTTTTTTTAACATAAATTCCTGGAGAGAGAGTTGCTTTGCCTCCTCTTCCTGTCTTAATGTTTAATGGGAGTTGACTGAATATTTCCTTACCTATATTACAAATAATACTTGTAATTACTTCTGTTTAAATAGTCCAATCTAATTTACCCTTTTGTTTGTTTTTAATACTTTCTACATTTCTTTTCTCCTACAAGAAAAACAGATGGGTCAGTTTCACACTTTTCTCTCTAGGCATTATCTTACTGACTTCAATTTCAGTTTCTGATACAATAGCATGTTTGCGTCATGCATGCTGGAGGGGAATTTTTTAAAATATTCTATCAGAATAAAAATTTTGCATTGCTATTGGTCTTGGTTTTTGTAAAAGCTTATTTTTATAAAACCTCAATTTTTGGCATAATTTGACTTGACAGTATCCTTTACTGAGTATTTCATTTGCTAATTGATATGTCAGATTTTTACCATCACTTCAGGTGTACTGAGTGTCTGCATAAAAGTACAGTCAGCCATGGGCACTTTAGTTCTGTTCAAGACAATAACGAACTGGTAAAACTCAAGGGGTGATTATATGTACATCTTAGCAGCATTTGGTGGCTGAAATGTTGATTCTGCCATCTATATCATCCTTTAGCTTTGTGAAGAGACCACACTTTCAAATGAAAGTAATATGCTGCAATCATTTGTTTAAGAGCCTGTGGGCTCATTGGTATGTGAAATGCTGCATAAAAATTATCCCTTCCTTGTGGGATTTACACTTTAGTGAGAGGCAATTCAGAGGAGATGCTATGCAAACAGGACACAGAGTGGTCTAGTAGTTGACAAAAACATACTGGGAATAGTGAAAAATAGGATTCTAGTCCTGGCTCTAATATCCTCAGTGGCATTTGGTGAACCCATGACCTTGCACTACTGTTAAATGGGAATAACATACATTTCATATTGGTGTTGTGAGCTAAATTAGACAAGGCTTATAAATATTTTTGAGCACTAAATGCTATTCACTATCATTTTATTTCATTGACTGTTGAAAGTTTTTTATACTTAACTTTTCGCAACAAATTTGTTGAAAGGCTTCATGAAAAATGTTACGTGTTAGAATTTGAATTGAGAAACTTATTTGAAGTGAGATTTGAGACTGTTTGGAGTATAAATATGTCATAGAAGGCAAAAATAGAAGGCTAGGAAATGGAGCAGTGGAGGATGGAGTGGCAGTGAATGAAATACTTGTAAGCAGCTCTAAATTGAAAATGACTTGTGGTAAACACAGAAAGGTTCCTCCCTCTCTAATGTCAATGCCTATGCTAGGGAACATTACCAAAAAAACCCAACCAAACAAATAATATCTGCTCTCTAGGGTGTGGGTGAGAGTGTTTGTCTGAATCCTGATCCATACAAGCCAGAAATTGAAAAAAATCAAAACTATGGAAGCACATAAGTGACAGGAATAATTCTGATACTAAATGAGTATTGAGTATTTGGATTTAAATGCCAAGAGCACATGTATAGGCATCCTTTATGTACCCTTAATCTTAATTAAAAATACAACTAATTTCCAAACATAAGTAAAGTATAGCAGAAATCCAGTATAACCACACCAATTTAGTCTTCATTTTGCTTTAAACTCCACACTCATACTGTTTTCCAGGTAAACCCAGGTTTTATATTATATGGAGGTCACAACCCCAGTACATTTTTCAGGATTCATATTAGTGAGTTGTGGGATAATTCGTGGAGGGGAAGGGGCAAAAAACCAAAATCCCAGGTTAACCTTCTAAAATGTATATATGCATTATATGCATATAATCAGTCTCCACTGATTAAAGTACTACATTGTTGACCCTCAGTTGCTGGTAAGTTGAAAAACATGGCGCTAAATGCCTCCCTGATGTAAATCAGACTAAGCCTGCCAGTCTGAAAACACATTATTCATCAAAATGCAGTGTAACTGAGTGCAGTGCTTCTCCAACTTATTTGATTGTGCCCCCTTTCTTTGTGTCTGGAGCAGTTTATGCCCCTTCCCCCGCCACACAATTTCATATACTGATAAAGAAAAACCAATGTACAACTCTCACTAAATATGAAAAGCTGCAAAGCATTGATTGAAACCGAGCCCACGGTCCATTGTAATAAGAGCAAAAGCAAAACTGCCCTGGTGCGGTGTTCACATTTTACTGCTTTTCAGTAAAACGTGCACACCGCGTTGTAGCAAACAGATTAAAGTACAGATGGCAACGACTTTGTATAATGCTGTGCAAGCTTAACAGAAATCCATCCAAATGCACGGCCTTATCTCACATCCAATATACAGCGCCATCCGAGGACCTGATCGGTCTAGAGCAGGGATCTCAAACTCAATTGCTGTGGCGGGCCGCATTTACATTGAGTGGAGTTCAGGGGGGCCGCACATGACACACACTACTCTACTGTACCTTTCATGCTCTACTCTCCGCCGAAAAAATCTCCACGCAGGGTAAAATTCGGCGGCACAGTTGGAGAGAGAGGCTCTCACAGGGACTTGCAGGCTCCACTGTCCGCCGTCAAATCTCTCTGTGAGGCCCACATTTGGCGGCCATTTCCTTTTTAAAGCAGCACAGTAGAGCAGACAGAGAGGCTCACACAGGGACTTGCAGACTCCACTCTCCGCCGTCAAATCTCCCTGTGGGGCCACATTCGGCGGCCATTTCCTTTTTAAGACGGCCACAGCTTCCCGAAGCTCCGCTCAAAAAAAAATGCCAGCACAAGCCTGCAGCCGGATTTGGACTGCGGGCCGCATGACACAAGCCCGCGGGCCGCAGTTGGCCCGCGGGCCGCGAGTTTGAGACCCCTGGTCTAGAGGGATCGCCTTGGCTAATTATTCATGGTGGTGGGTAAAATGCGTACAGTAAGTCCTCCCCCCCCCAAGCTTCTCATGCTCCCCTCGGAATACACTCCATGCCTGCCTAGGGGCCTGACTCCAGTTTGAGAACCTCTAAAGTCACAGAAATACACTGAATCAAACACTCACTTCCAGTGAAGTTGATTTTAAGGCAGGATAGAGACAAAGCAGGAATTGCTATCAGTGCTCCCCAAAGATGAGGATTTGGTGGAGAATAATAAAAAGACACACTTTTTATTTTTATTCTGTTTGTTTATTTTTGCTGGTGTATCAGACCAAATTGAAAGTTTCGATAAACTTTAAGGTAACTTAATGCATGGGATTAGAAAGTATTTAAGGGTGGCCAATTCCACCTGCTTATAAAAGCCTGTAAAGTGCGGGCTTCAATGGCATTACATGGCATGACCGTGTAGAATGTGGTCTGATGTAACCACTTACACTAACAAGAAATCAAGATTTCAATAATGTCACTTCATTATTATGATGGATATGCTTTCTGTTGAGCTCTTAACAAATATTTTATAATGAAACACTTTAGAAAGACATCCATCCCCCCTCCATCTCTTAAAATTGGCTTTCTCTGAATATTTCTGCTACAGGAAGAGACTGTTTTCCACTCTCCCATTTTGCTGCTGCTAAGCTTTTAGCTTACTGCAAGAGCCCACTCTAGGTTAATGAGAATTCCTCACTTATCCAGTTACCCCTGATGACAATACTTTTTGGTGACTAGTTGACTCTTTCAACAGCCTCACTCTCTGGTTTATTACATAGTCAAATGTTTTTGCTGTGTACGTATCCTTATGGGTTTGCCAGAAATGTCTTTCTGAAAATACCCAAAAGCTTGCATAATATTGATGGGGCATTATTTTTTTTCTCTCTCCCGCTTCTAGGCAATATGCTCAATCTGATTTCGCCTGTCTGTTTCAGATTGCCTTTTGATTGAACTGGATTGTCTAACAAAATACACAACTTCCAAGTTTGTATGGATAAGGTGGGAAGCTTTAGGGAACTAAGTAGCATGGAGACTGTATAAGTTAGAAGGCTCGTGCCTATGGGAGCACAATTTAGACCTAATACTGCTCTCTCTACTCTCATGAATAGTCCAGTTGATTACATTTGGACAATCATGTGAATAAAGTGAGCAGAGTTTTGCCCTTCATCTTTGTGTCTTTCTCATAGCATCTTGGTAACCTTTCCTCTTGCAACTTTTTAGGTACAGGTCAAATGCTTAATTCTGAAATATTAGTAGAAAAATACTGGTCACTAAAAGCTGCTTCAGTTTGTTGTCCCACATTGTGGCCTTGGTTACATGAGAAATCAATTGTAAGGACGCAACAGTGGTATGTACCCTTATAATCCAGGTTGGAAGGATAGAGAAATTATGAAGTAACTTCTTTTAAGATATTGTTGGCATGCACTGGTTTTTTAATGTCAGATCTTGAAGTGGCTAGTCTTCCTTGGTGTTTAATATTGTATCTCATTGTATTGCTATCTGTGAAAGGCATGCTGGCACCAGCGCAAGCTGGTTTTTGCCGTGGTCATATTACATGTGATCAAGTGCTGGCACTTATAACTTTAATCGAAAATGGATTCAAGCATGAGCTGCAGACTAGTTCAATTTTTCATGACCTGACCACGGCATATGATACTATTAGGCACACAGGTCTTTTGGTGGAATTGTGTAGAGCTATGTCAGGTTGGTAGGATGTGCAATGGCTCTGTTTTTGAGAAATCGCCACTTCCATGTGCATATGTGATAGGACAAGTGCTTGGAAATATCAGAAGAACGGTTTCCTGCAAGGATCAATGTTATCTCCAACGTTATTCGATTTATATTTGAATGACCTACCACATGCCAGGTCTCGCAAATTTGTTTATGCAGATGATATGTGCCTCAGCACTCAATCATACTCCTTTGACATACTTGAGTGTTCTGATTGCAGATATGGCAGCTATGGCCAATTATTGTAGTTGGTGACACCTGATAATTGGAAGTAAGACTGTGGCGTGTCTTCTAACTACATCATACACAAGCGAGCAGAGAGCTGAACATGGTTCTCTATGGTCAACAAATAAAACATGATTCACACCCAGTCTATCTAGGCGTCATGTTGGATAGAACTCACATATCGTGACCATCTTACAAAGACAGTGGCTAAGGTCAAAACATGAAACAACCTGCTCAGAAAACTGGCTGGAACAACATGGGGTGCTAATACCCAGACGTTATACATTTCAGCATTGGCACTTCTTTACTCAATGGTGGAGTATTGCTCTCTAGTATGGGCTCACTTGTCTCACACAAAGATGATCGATTTACAGCCTAATTCCACTTGCTGTATTATTTCATGCACACTTAAATCTATTCCTCTGTCTGGGTTATTGGTTCTCTGCAATATTGTTCCGCCCAGTGTTCGCAGAGCGGAGAGTATATTAAAGCTTGTGATGAAATTGCATGATATGCCATATCTACCGTGAATTAAAGAATTGTTTCATCCACCACATGGTCATCTGCCCTTACATTGTCTGTTATGGATAAGTTTACTGTGAGGGATTTACAGTTGAGGAAAAGTGGGAGAGAGAAAGTGACACATATTTATCTTGTCTTGGAGCCATTCAGTGTCAACTCAGGTTTGATTTACTGAGAAGGCAGTGGAGCCTTCTGAACTGGTTCGGCTGGACATGGAATTTGTGCTGCAGCAGAATTTCAGTGGCATTTTAGAGGTAGTCCATTAGGTGTGTGTGGGCAGCCACAAACCGTGACACACATTGTTGAGGACTGCAAAATGACTCAACTTCCTGGAGGTCTTCGTGCTTTGAACATCGTTTATAAAAATGCTTGTGGCTTACTTTGTCCAGATTGCATGTGCCAAATAAATAAAACCATCACAAAGCCATTGCACTTGTGCAGGTAGAAGTATGCATTGAGTTACAATCCATGAAACTTTGTAGGAACATCAGTTTCCAACTTTTTTTTACCTGCAAAGTGCCATCTGTGCCCTAAGTGTCGTCTTATAATAATGTTGGTCATGATGCATTAGTTGAGACTCTTAATATTACAACTGTGCCTACGACTTTTTTGAAATCTTACACTGATCAAAAATATTGCTCTGTGTAGAAACTTAGGTATAAGCTTTCAGGACTACCTCCAGCTGTTTTTTGAAAGAACCCCTCTCTCCCACTTTCCATGAACCCCAAATACATCAACAGCCCTCTTCCAAAAATGCATTTAACACCGATAAGATATGTAGAAATTTATTAATTTTAATGCACAAGCATTACTCCAATGATCTTTTGCCCTGTTAAAAAATCCTTTTTTTCATAAGATGCCTTAATAGAAATCTATCAGAGCCGTTCGGTTTAAAACAGCAGCATTTGCAAAATAAACGTGTATCCCAAAGTATGTATTTAACTAACACAATGTAATAAGTACTTTTGATCAGCAATGATCTATTTCATAAATCTTACGTGGACCTAAATAGGTTAGGTGTGCTGATCTAAATACATGATGTGCATTTACTGTGAAACTGAAATTACTCCAAATAAATCACCTTTGGTTTTATTTAGCAGCAGGAGACCATAATCAGGGGGTGATAGTATCAGTGAAATATAACATCTCTTAAATAGGTTTTTCTTTTAGTACTTCTAGGTGTATGTTAGCTAGTGAGTTTATACCTTAAATAATCTTGATATTTTTGTAGTAATATTCAAACTAGAAATCTTATTACTTAACTTCCCATAAAATAAACAGGAGTCAATTAAGTTGGGCTTTTTCCAGCGTAGAAAAATGACATTTCAAATGCATTTGTTCAATTTAGTTTTAATTAATTGACTACATCTATACTTCCTGATTATCTGAAGAAGGTATATATAATAAGTCACAGATGTAATGGGCGAAAACCTTAGTACCAAACATCTATATTTTAAAAAGCGGAAAGGTTCAGTTTTCTATATTCATGTCCTCATAGAAAGTAATATGGAAGCAATGGCTTGGAAATACACAGCATGAACATATATTGCCACTTGTGGGGCTAAAATAATGAAAGCTCCATGAAATAGATAAGTATGAGTAAGTGTTTTAACAGTGTTCCTGAACTGCTTATAAGTAGTTCCAAGTGTTCCATTTAATATGCTCCTGAATGGATAACTTAAAAAAACATTGTAAAAGAGACAGACAGAAGCAACCGTAGCTCTTGGTAAATATTGAACATTTAATATTTCAGTTTTGTTAGTTTGGAATAGTTACATGAGTGTTGCACTTGCATCGATTGGAAGAAAAATAAATGCAAGTTTTTCTACAGAGTAAAATGATAGCAAACATTTCATGTTGCACTGAGGCCCGGTCTACACTTACCTTTGGGATTCGGCGGCAGTCGACGGAAGATACGCAAGTGATTTGTGTTGACTTTGCACCGTCTCCTCTGAGTGCTGTCCATGCAGCGCTATGTCACTTACCGGGGTGGTTTTCCTGCGTCACTTGCTGAATCGACTGAGTGGGTCTACACAGACCATTCAGTCGATCCAGAGCAACCGATCGGATGGCAGCGAATTTGCTGCCGTTAGTGTAGACCCAGCCTGAGTTTCTGCTTGATGTGATGGAGAGTGAGGTAGGTCCATCATGGAGCTCTGTCCCGCTCTGTGATTCTTAGGGCAGACCTGTGGGTGTAAGCTATGCCAGCTGGCATTGATCCCCAGGGGACTCTGCCAGTTAAGGATACCTAAACAGTAGCATGCTCCTGCCACCCCAAAATGTCCCCTATGCTGCACCTAGGACTGGGTGGGGTGGGGAGGAGATTGATGGAGAAGCCTCATATGCTTGCGTTATCAGCAGAATTCTCCCCTATTCCAGAGGAATTCTTAGTTGGCTACAGGTGACTGCTTTCTGGCCCCTTTTTGCTTCCATTAAACCAGAGAATCTTGCCCCATGATACCAGTGCTACATATGGTTTAAGCCCTTTACAATAATCACTAACAATTCTTGCATCATCCCTGTTATCCCCGTTTCACAGAAGGGGGACTGATGTAGAGACGGTGATTTGTCCTAAGTGTCTCAATCAGTAGAGTGAGTGAATCATGCCCAATTTGAACATTGATAAATATCAAAGAAATGAGAGAGAAGTGATATGAATTAACCTAATACTTCTATAAAAAGTCCTATCTCAAAACTGTCATTAGAACATAAGAATGGCAATACTGTATCAGATGATTGTCCACTTAGCCCAGCACCCTGTCTTCTGGCAATGGCAGGTACCAGTTGCTTCAGAAGGAATGAACAGAACAGGGCAGTTATGGAGTGATCCATCTCCTGTCTCCAGCCCCATGTCTAGCAGTTCCAGGTTAGGGGTGCCCGGAATGTGGGGTTGCATCCCTGACTATTTTGGCTAATAGCGATTGATGGACCTATTGTCCATGAACTTCTCCATGCACTAAAATAAGAGTAAAACAAATCAGACACACTCACATGTTGAAACAACTGGGACATCAAAACCCCTATGGAGTAAGGAAAAAGCACCTAGTAGGTTTAGTAGTTTTCACTATGAGTATATATTTTGAATAATCACAGTATAATATATCAAACCAGAAATGTTGCACTTTTTAAAAACTAGGACATCTTTCATTTCTATGTAAGTGATAAGGCTACTAATTACCAGTTCTTAACTTGTAAATTAATAGCAACTCTGGTTACTGAGACATTGATAAATTAACTCTACTTAGAAGAGTAATTGCTGAATATGTCATTAAAATGAGCTTCATAATTTCTGTGTGGGTGGGGGAAAAATGTAACTTAATTTGGAGTTACATAGTAAATTCTGTTTTGTCAAAATGCTAATGACAATGTCCTAAGGTTGAAATATTGAAATTGAAATATCTGCAGCCATATTCTCAACTCAAGTTATATGAGTACATATAGAAAACTAAAACTCGCTAACACTTAGCTCTTAGGGCTTATAAGCTAATGAAAACAAATTACTCTGATGTGAACATACATGTGTAGTGTTGTTAAAATGGAATTCCAAGGGACGTTATAAAAGCTTGTTTGATTAAAACCACATCTTTGAAGTATACATCAGTTTCTCATAGCACTGCTCTATGTACATCGTAATTTGGAGAGTCAGTGGTAAAAAGGCTGCATTGCAGTTAAGCTGATGGGGAGCTGGAAAGAGGAAGAGGATTTAGGAATTGGTGTCCAGGCAATACCTGGTATTGGAAATCTGGTTCCTTGCTGTTCCATAAAGGGAATGTGCAACATCAATTCTATCACCTCCACTGATGGAGGAGTCTGGAGGGTGGTGGGGGACAACTTCAGCAAGGAGAATTTATGGGTGGTGGTCAGGAGACAGAGTTTCTTCATCTGTAAAATAGGGCTAATGGTACTTGCTCTCCTTTTGTAAATTACTTTGAAATTACTTTACTATATGAAAGTTTACTACTATTGAATTCAAACATTCCTCAGATGTGAATCTTGAGAAGATTACAGAAGGATGTATGTATCTGTTGTCTAATTCATACAACATAAAGATTCACTTCCAGATTCAAGGAAGCTGATCAAAGAACAGTGATTTAGAATTGCTCATGGTAAAGACCATGTGAGATGACAAACGGGTCATGTGAGGTGTGAATAAGTCACGCCCCTGAGCGATGTAAGTTACACTGACTGACTGCACTGCTGTGGACGGTGCTGTGCTGGTGGGAAAGCTTCTGCCAACATAGCTGCTGCCTCTTGCAGAGGTGGTTTTATTATAGGGACAGGAGAGCTCTGTCTTCACCAGACGCACCACAGCAATGCAGCTGTGCTGTTGTGATTCTAGTGCAGATTCAGCAGTTTGTATGTTCTATCCTTCTGCTGTAAACTCATGGTATAAAAGATATCTGCCTGACATGTACAGTTACCGTCTTCAAGCATGCTCTAAAACTGCTTTAGAATACCCTGCACATTGTGATTGCAGAGCATGTAGATAATTCTTGTACGGTACAGGTGTTTCAGCCTTGGTCTTGTGCTTCGTGCAGAGTCAAGACTAATGAGTATGTACTGAGTTACAGGTTTTGGAATACTTAACCTGTGAATGACCCACCAAACAGAGGTACTACACAGCCTGATGAATCTAATGTAACTTAAGTATTGTAATTGCTGCAGAGAAGGTCTGATCACTCAAACATTGCAGTAGTGGAAAATGAGGATTTCTTGCTGCACTTGCTTTTGGTGTCATGAAATCTTTATTCTTGGAGCCAATGGGTTAAACATCCGATCTTTAAATAGGAGATGCAGGTATTGGAAGAGTTTAACAAAGCACTTCTGTTTAATCATTGGGCCATGCAATTCCAGATTCCCATCAATTCCCTCCTCTCCCCCACCCCCATAGAATATCTGGTTTAAGTGGCAGGGTAGAAACAAAAAGAAACATTCAAGGGTATCAATTGCACAGCAAGAAAACAACAACAAGGATTAATCTAGACAGTTTTTCTGACTGTATTCAGAGGTTAAAAGAATTTTACAGCTGTACACAACTTTTGTTCTACTTGCACATTTTTTTTCTTGTCTATTCAAACCAATTGGGTGTTTTTATATGAATGTATGGATTTATGAGTCACAAATGAAAAATTAAAATGCACAAAGGCTGAGATTTATTTTAGTGAGGCTATAAAGGTGTTTAAAATAGTCTGTGGTATAAATTCCTGTCCAGTAAATCATAGGGCAGTTACTGTAACATTTGTTGGTGGCTTGCAGCATAGTTTTCTTTTATACTCATCTAACATATTGCTAAGTATTTGGGAAGAAAATATTCTGCAGTTGTATTGTGGACACGTCTGGTGAAAAGAGAAACTTTTGTATTTCTGGAAGGTTTTTAATGTTCATGCAACATTTGTACATGAGTCTTTCAGTAAAGATAAACTTAAAGGGATAAGTTAAAATCTGGCTCTAAAGGTAGGCTCTCACAAAATGGTCTCTGCAGATCTATGCAATAGGGGCTGAACTGAATGCTGTGCGTCATAATTCGAGAACCACTCTGAAGCCATTTAACCATTTTGTAGAAAGGATGGAGAGACTTGCTCTCTGCCTGCGGATCTGGTGTTTCAGCAACTGCTATTAAAGGCCTTACTCCCATAAGTAAAAGTAAGGGTACTTAAGTACCCTTGTTTTGTATTTTTGCTGTTGTTTGTATTACAGTAGTTCTTAAGGAAGCGGCCCAATTGTGCCAGGCACTGTACAAAGATGAGTAATAGGCAGGCCTTACCCAGAAGAGTTTACAATCCAAACAGACACGAGAGAGGGTAGCAGAAAGGGGTGTAATTTATGAGCAGAGGAATGGTTTGCAAATGTCACGGTAATTGTGACTTTTTTTACTCCTTAGGGTTGGATTTAATTAGGAAACTCTGCCAGCAGTCTTGGAATATTAACTTTCAATTGATTACCAGTTGGTTTAACGTACATTTTTAAAGTGATCTGGGGAGAGTTTTTGTAATACCAGTAATGGAATCCAGTAGATCTTGTGCAGCAAGCACTATCTTTCTATGTGAGAATATAATGCGCCCCATGGACCAGCACTCCCTTTGATGGTAGTTTGTTTGAACAGTCTGTTTATTTTCAGAGCAGGGAAGCAAGTGAGAGAGGCCCTTTATGGTCCTTCTTGGGTAAGGCCCTGTTTGTGCCACCTAATGTTTTCAAATCAAAGGCATCATCACAGAAAAATGTCACCTGCCTATTCACTCCTGCCAACAGACGGTTTGTCTCTCCATACCTAACAATTGATTATTCAAAGGGGTTTTCTCCTTGTGTGCAATTTAGGCTCTGCATGTCATTTGCTCTGTTTGAGAGCAGTGGGTTAAGGGTGAACTTCGATAACCCTGAAATGAACATGTACTTGCACTTAATTTAATTTGCAGACTTTTGGGTCTGTCAGAGACTCACTTATTTAGTGGTCCGTACCTCACAACATACTTAGACAGTTAGCTGTCCCCATACTCCAGGACAGATATACAGTAGAACCTCAGAATTATGAGCACCTTGGGAATGGAGGTTATTCGTAACTCTGAACAAAACGTTATGGGTGTTCTTTAAGAAGTTTATAGCTGAACATTGACTTAATACAGCTTTGAAACTTTACTATGCAGAAGAAAAATGTTGCCTTTAACCATCTTCATTTAAATGAAACAAGCACAGAAACAGTTTCCTTACCATGTCAAATCTTTTTTTAACTTTCCCTTTATTTTTAGTAGTTTACGTTTAACACAGTACTGTACTGTACTTGCTTTTTCCATGCTGCTGCCTGATTGTGTGTTTCTGGTTCCAAATGAGGTATGTGATTGACCAGTCAGTTTGTAACTCTGGTATTTGTAATTCTGAGTTTTGACCTGTCCATAAGGCTGGTCCTCTACTCACCCGTCACTAAAGGAACCATCATTTGCTTATGGGAAAACATGGCTGCTAGGTATATCCAGCCTAGCAAGGAGTGATAGGATTTGTTTCCACTGGGAGATGGTTTGTCTGTGGGAAAACTTGTTCAGAACTGTGCCCTTAATGCTATTCGTCATGTTGGCAAGGCAAATTTCTTGGCAGATGACTTCAATGGCAGTGTTCAGAACCACCACAAGTGCTTTCTGAGGGTTACCATGTTGATTTCCCTCTCTTCCAGGGAAGAGTGACTTAATTGCTTTTCAGAGTAATGCATCTGTTTTAGAGAACACTGCTTTTCACTCATCCATATATTATTTTGTGACATGGGTCTTGCATCTGTATCTCAATTCCTCAGTGCTTTAGTTCCCATGACTTCATTTATCTTTTGTCTAAGGTGTTGTCATCTTCGAGTGTAAGCACCTCAGAAACCTTGTTATTGGAATAAATGCTCTTTTAGCGTGTTTGCTTTTACCCTTTAACTTAACAGTATTGGGGAAATTGCACTAGTGAGACATTAATGCTAGACTTTGTGATAACCATGCTGGGAGAACGATGTGTTAGACTGCTTCAGACAAAGGTCTCTTTAAGGTGTTTAGGCTCTTACAAAAACAAGATTAGTGAACCTAATTCCATAGCAAATGTCTTATATTAAAACAGATACCTAGTGGTTTCCTTTTCTTTGAAGTGAAAGTAGTTAAAAATCTACTTTTTCTAACACTTATGGTCTTAACCAAAATGTCAAATAGGTTTTAAAGACAATAATCGTAAAATCTTGTTTCCTGTGTGGAAACGTGCTGACAGTCCCCAACATTTCAACCAAATGGTAAAGTAGGTAGAGATTTTAAAAAAAACAGTTGCCCCAGACAAATTAGAGAGGGGTGAGGAGGAAAGATTCCATCTCCTGTCCCACTAAAAAATGGCGCCCTGTAGCACAACTTGCAGTGGGCTGTGCCATCTTATTTTAACTGACTCTGCAGCGTGCGAAGTCTGTGGCATTGTGAATTCTGCTAAGCCTTTTAACGTTAATCTGCCATTTGGGGTGGGTAAACAAAGAGATATATAGCATTTTAAAAAAGGAATCTGCAACTTTTGTTGCCTTTAACGGGAGTACGGTTTTCTCACTTTTATATATCTTTTTGGTAGTCTCAACCCTGTGGGCAAGGACCTAATCTTCATATTTGGCTATAAAGAGCCATATCGGCTTCTAGTAATTGGCCTGCTTAAAAAACATGCACATAATCGTGTGGGCAGATGTATGCACTGTGTAAACATCTGTGGCAATAAATAGACTGATTTTGATTGTAAATACCCAGTTATTCATCTTACTGGCTAGGTGTAATTACCCAGCTTGCATGCACAGCTGTAGAAATTCCATGCATAGAGTAGGAATCCAGTTCTTAAAAACCTGAGTGACTTGCCTGAGATGGATGGGCAGGAACAGGAGGGATTTATTGTAGATCTTTATGAAGCTTTAATATGATGCATCCTCTTGGCTCACACTGCCCTGCATTGGAGCTGCATGTACTGGATTTTGGAGCGTGCATCAGATATATTGAGAGAATGTATGAAATCCAAACTTTTTTCTTAACATAAATTGCTAAGTTAAGTGAGCAAACATTTTAATGAATCCTTCTCTTACATGGTTGAGCATTAAATTGCCATTTAATACTTAAGTAGGGTTGTATTTTTAGTTCTGTGCAGAGGAGGACTCTTCAGAAGGACTCTAATGCTGAGCAACTTAAAAAAAATGTATATCTATAAGAACATATTTGGTACCTGACTGCAGAAATAGCACAGGCATTTAGCAATCTCTCATGCTGGTGGCTGTATGTTAAAACGCTAATTGATTAAAAATTACTTTTTTTTATAAAAGCCAGATCCCTTTCTAGTATCCAGCATTTATCAAAAGCCTCATTGAAGCCTATAATTAGGCAAAAGGGAATTCTTTAAGACTGCTTCTGTTGGAACACTTTCAAATTAGGATCATCGATATCTGCCCATGCTTTCCTGTTTCCTAACACAAATTGTATAGCTAAATTCTATCTTCCTCATTTCTAATGTAAGCATATATAAAGCCATCTAAACAAGCCACTGAATACTGCATAACATAAATCCTTTCCCTGACACAGCCCATACAATTGTGGCAGTGTGAGAGAGACTTTGCATTTGTGACCTTAAGAACTTCTCAGTGCCTACTGGCAAAGGGTTCACTATTCTGTAACAGTAACACCTGACAGACCTGACAAACTCATTGCACCCAGTAGGTATCTTTCATATTTATCCAAAGAGGATCAAGTGAGATCTCTAATAAAAGCTTGTCATACTGATCCTCGTAATCGTTGAGATGTACATACAGATGATATTTAAGGAGCTGTGTTTATATACTGAAAAGAATGTTTCAAAGTTTGAATCAAAGCATAGTTGACAAGCATGTTTGTATCAAAGGATGTACATTCATCTGATTGCCTTGGTTCACATGTAAAATAAGCCTTGGAAGCCAATAAGTCAACATGTATAATAAGCATTGGAAGCCTATTTGCATATGACATCAGCAGGAGGCTATGAAGGCATCATGGAGTTGGCATATCCGGGAATAAACCACGGTGATCATCCTGACTCTAGGGACAAAACGACTAGTTCTGGGGATATAAAGAGGAGGCAAAAGGACATCTCTGTATGCTTCACCAAGGAAGCAAAAAAGCACAGCAATTTCAGGATGCAGGAAGAGGGATCTCAGCCTTGATGATTGGAGACTCTGTAGGTGATTTTTTTTTTTTAGGGTAAGAAACTACTTTAGACAAAGTAAAGCCTTTTAGCCTTTTAAAGTTAAGTGTAGACCGGGAAACATATTACATCTTTTGTTTTATATGTAACCACTTATTTCCATCATATTCCTTATTCCCCATCTCTTAAATCTTAGCTTTTAATAATAAATTTGATTGTTTTCACTATAAATCTATCTCAGTGCTGTGATGTTATAGTAGAGCTGGTCTTCAGTTGGCTCAAACACGCAGGTGTATGCACTGTTCCTTTGGGGACAGAAATTTACCTGGTAGTTTCTGAGAGTGATCAGTGGCTAAGGGCTTGATGGTGCAATGGAATGCTTCGAGGCTGTTCTGGGATTGGGGTGTACCTATTGTTAACTTGCAAAGCAAAATAAGGGCTGGCATTGCCCAGGGGAGTTTGTGTGTGTAGCTAACAGACTGGAAGTGTCAGGGAGCTGACACTCAGCTAAGCACAAGCTGATTTTCCTCTCACTGGAGGTGGGGGAGAGGGGTAAAAAAATTACTCCTAAGTCCTGGGCACCCTGAGGAAATGTCACAGCATTGTCACGCAGAGCTGAGCTACTGTTGCTTAGACACTGTTCTCCATCAGCTTCCTCTGTTAGTCAACGGCTGATGGTTACAAATGCAGTAGAACCTCAAAGATACGAAGGCCAGAGTTATGAACTGACCAGTCAACCAAACACCCTGTGAAACCGGAAGTAGGCTATCAGGCAGCAGCGGGGGGTAGAAGGAGGGGAAAGACAGCAAATATTGTGTCTGTGTTGCATAGTCGGCATGCAGAGCAGCAACAGTCTGGGGCTGTGCTATATCTGTAAGCCAAGGGTGCTGCTTTCACCCCTTCCTGCCTGCTCTTGAGCTTGGGAAAGAAAGCACCCTGTAAGAACTGAAGGTTGCAGCTAAAGCCTGACCTAGAGCTGGAGTGGGAGTCAGCTGCTCTCTGGAGGAGTTTTAAAGGGCTACAGCTTGCGCATCAATGCGGCCCAATCTTTACCCGCGGCTGTACTCTTGGATCCTGGGTCAGGGGAGGGAGGGGTGCTGGCACCAACCCCCTGCCAGGTGCAGCCTCTAGAGCGTGGCAAGCAGTGCACTGAGCACGGCGAGCCCTGAGGAGAAGCGGCTGAGGGCTGGGGCAGGCCCTCCCAGTGCAGCCCAAAGGCAAGACACAGGACTAGGGCAGGGAGCTGCTTGCCAACAAGGCCATGCTGCCAGGTGCCACCTTGCAGAGAGATCTCTCAGCTGGAAGACACTGACTGCAGGGTGCTGCACCATAATGGTTCAGAGTGGTGAACACTTCAGAGTTACAATCTCCATTCCCGAGGTGTTCGTATCGTTGAGATTCTATTGTAGTTGTAAATTCACTGACTGTGTCCCAAAATGCTGTGTACGGGAGTTGAGGGAGACTTGAGCATAAAGGGACAGTAAGCGTGCCCTGATCGACCTCCGTCCCTTCTGTCTTTGCTGAGTCCTGGGCCTTCCACAAGTTCAGGGGACTAGCTCTTGTGAAGATATGCCGCTCTAAACATATTGCTGTAAAAGGCTAGCAAAGGTAAATGGTGATGTTGCAAGGTAAGTCTTCTGCTCGTGGATGAAAGCTGAGACATTTCTCCTGGAACAGATTTCTGTTCCGGTGACTTCGTTTCTGTTGTACCAAACAAAACCAGAACAGTACAATAAAGAGGGTGTTAGTGGAATACACACTATGGAGACACTATAGGTTGTCCCACTCTAAAAGTGAATCTATAGGTACCTTCAGGACACTACATGTACAGTTTTCAAGGGAACTGATGTTCAAACTAATTGTTTAATTAAAAGTAAGACTCATCCTCAGGTCCTTAAACAACATTAGGATAGTTGATTTCATAGCCTAGAATAATCTATCCCTTCTTCTAGGGGTAGAATCCTTCAGTCTGTCCGGCAATTTAATCAGATAGCAGAACATCCCGAGTGCTTTAAAACAATGAAAATGCCTTGAAATTTAACAGTTAATTCAGATTTCCTTTAGCATTAACATAAGGTTTGATATTCTGTCCTTTTTCATGCTATTTTTGCTGCATGCTGATCTTGCTGGAACTCATTATTGTACAGTCTTGGATGTGCCATTCTGAAATTGTTTGATTAATGACTGGTTGGAGATTTGTTCTACTTCTTGCAAAAGCAGTGTTTCCAAACTTCTTGGAATAAGGTTGGCTACACCAGCCTCACTTTGGGGGCGCTAATTACAATCTCCTTTCTCTGTTAATACTCTTTTCTCCTTCCTTTCTTCCATGATATGCCATTTCTTATGTCTTTTGACTTAAGGCCTGGCCCTGCAGCCATTACTGAAATGAGTGACTTCGTTGACTTTGAGAATCAGGCCCTTAATTTTAAAGTCCTTATGATAAAGACCCTGTTGTCCTCGTATGTCTGTATTGCACTATATATGCCTATAGGACCATGTATATATTTATTTAATTAACCTGGTGGTTCTCAGTTTGTGAGCAGCGTATTCATCCTGGACTCTAAATCAGCATATCCCTGTCTCCCAAGTGCTTCAAAGTGGAGTCTATCAGAACTGTGATTCTGTCTGCAGGCTTCCAATGTGCTTACCTCCACAGGCTGACAGCCACTGCCAGAAATATTTTAAGATTTTCTCTGAGCTATATCGGCATTAGATCCCTGCATTTTCACCACTTTACCTATCTCCCCCCTCCCCCCCCCAGCCTTTGCCCTAGAGTAACTTTCTGGCCACATCTGAGTCAGGAGACGTAGGGCTTAGTTTCTGCCCTTCCTTCTGACCAATCTGTAACAGAATAGGATTATTCAAAGGAACATCTGTGAAAGCTGAAAGTCTTAAACATACAGTTAGCACTACACACAGTACTTACTTGGCTTGTAGCTTTGTGTGTAGGAGGTAACTTTTTCCATGTGCATGTGGGGGTTTGTTATGGGTTTAGGTTAGCCTCGTTAGAAAAGGAATGGAAATTTTGAGTGGCATTTCCTCTTTGCTGCTTACATGAGAGACCGTTTGTTGGGAATGAAGAACTAGACTCGCAACATCAAACAAGCAAAGAGATTGTCAAAAAGAAAAGGCAGGAACAACCAAAAACATACAATCTTATGTCATAATTAATAGAGATGTACAGTTAAATGTATTTTTCTGTCTTGTCTGCCAAAATTTGCTATTGATCTTTGCCTGCTTTTAATTTGCCTGTAGACAATAGCAAAAGCAATCCCCATTATTTGTAAAGAGATCTAAGGCATAGCACTGCTGTCAGATTATAGGTTTTCAAAGAGGAAAACATTGAAAAGAAATAATCTAGAAAGGTGTTAATGTCATGATAGTATCTTTGTTATAGCCATGATCTTGACCATTCTTCCGCTTTTTAGGTGGAAGGAATTGTGTAGTCACTGCCCAGAAGCTACATTTTTTTTAAATTGAACTCTTTGACTGTCTGTCAGCAGACCTATAATACCAGTTCCTGTTTCTGACAACACTACCAGTTTAAAAGTACGTTTACAATAAATGGCAATGGATTAGCCTAAAAGAAATGTAGAGTAGCAAGAAAACATGCAGACTATGTAACAACCATTCCATATATAGACTCTTCTTAATATGATAGCTTTTATTTGGATGCTAGAGGTGTTTAGCAATGTTTTTGTCTCTGTAACACCAAGGATGCTGTTACGTTCCACGTGCAGACTTATCATATACTTAATTTAAGTGACTACTTCTGTCTTTTCCTGCAGCTCTTCAATCAGCTGTTGGTTGGCAGTAGACAACTAGAGAACTAAGACGATGGCTGCCAACAAGAACAAGAACCAGAGTTCTTTGGTCCTGCACAAAGTAATCATGGTTGGCAGTGGAGGTGTGGGCAAGTCAGCACTCACGCTTCAGTTCATGTATGATGAGGTACAAAAAGCTAGCACAAACTGCTTCTTAAACTCCATGAAAAATCAACAATCATTCTGCTGGATTTTCCTTGGGCGATCAGTAAAATTCTTCTAAAGATGTTTGGAACATCAGGAAATTCTGATGCAGTTTATCCAGGGATTAAATGCAGTTTCTATAAACTTTGAACACAAAGTGCAAAGAGTGGGTTGAATAGGGAACGCAGGCTAAATAAGCAGCCATTTTCTACCATACTGTCTCAGGTGGTGGTGGTGCAGCTAAACAGCGAGGTCCTTTGAGACAAATTAGGATTCAGGTAGAAGTAAGCACTCTTTCTTATCTATTTTTAAGACAGATGACGATGAAGAAACGATGCAAAGACAATTGCAGGCTCCCTTTATGCTAGTGCTTTAGTACTAATATACGGAGCACAAGCCTGCTTTCAATTTGCAGATGGATGTCTTGTAAAACGTTTTCTAAGTTCTGCAGCTAATTTTGCAAGGCATGTGCGTCTGTCACAAGGCAGGATCAAAACTCCAGTGAATCTGTGAAAAAATGCAATCCATAGTTCTGTCTTAAGTAACATGTGCCCCTACTGTAGGCACCCTGACAATCCAAAAACAGTAAAATACACCCCACTAAAATCCATCAAGAGTCATATCAGTACCTGGTCTTTCGAGTCTGCCCTCAAGAGCCACACATGGATTATTTCATACCAAGTTGGGGGAGTAAATTCCAGCATCAAGCTGTTCTAATAGTAAACATCCTGGTGGCAACTCTTTCTCTTTCTTAATGTGTAGGGGCCCCGGCTGGAGCATCTTAGATCACAGCTGATGCAAAGATGTACCTGGAGTAGTATGGTTGCCTGGGACTGTGTATCTGAGTCATTTTTATGTTTTTGTATATCAGAACCAGCACCATGAACCTCACCTAAAATTCCATTGTCACTGAGTGCAGATCATAGAGGACTGATATATGTACTCATTACAATATACGTCACTTAAATAGTTCAGTTCTACACCTGCTTCAGCCTGTGAATCGATTTGTGTATCTTGTTGCAGAGGGCACTACAGCATTCTAACTGTGAGGTGACAGACATGGATAACAGTACCAATATCTACATCTGAGAGAGAAGGTCACAATTTATTGAGCTTTATCAGTTTATACCAGCTGAGCATCTAGCCCTTAGCTTCTTCTGGAGTAAACTCATAGTTTATCAGTTACGTAGCAATGGCTTCTTCTGTTTAGCATGCAGACTCTGCATTGGCTCAATGGTATGAAACGCACATTCTCTCTCTCTCTCAAAATAATGAAGTGAAACAGGTGGCATTAAATAGTTGACCATGATTAAAATAAAAAGGCTTTTCAGGAGTAAAAATATCTTACAATGGCCATTAAAAGTGGAGAGCAACGGGCTGAAGCAAATGTTCAAAGGGAGGAGTGCCATATCTGAAAAAATCAGGGATGCGACAGATTTTCCCCCCCCTTCTTATGTTCTTCAGTTTGTGGAAGACTATGAACCTACAAAAGCCGACAGTTACAGAAAGAAAGTAGTTCTGGATGGGGAAGAAGTCCAGATAGACATTCTGGATACAGCGGGACAGGAAGATTATGCGGCTATTCGAGACAACTACTTTCGCAGTGGGGAGGGGTTTCTCCTTGTCTTCTCAATAACCGAACATGAATCCTTTACAGCAACAGCAGAGTTTAGGTAAGCACTGGTCCTTTGTTGTATGAAGGGGAAAAAAAGATTCAGTTCTTCAAGCTTTTTGATATTTTGCATGCACTTATATAGATGTGAACAGGTTTGATAAGGTGAATGTGGAATGTTTGTTTGAAAAAGCTCAGTAATGAGTAAAGGATGAGAAGGTCAGCTTACTGCTTCTAATTTGCATTAACAAACAGAACATTGAATGTAAGACACCAGAAGTCTTGTATCTGAGCCAGCCTGTTTTCCCTATTTAACTTCAATTGATGTATAGTAGAACCTCAGAGTTACAAATAGCCCGGGAATGGAGGTTGGTTGTAACTGAAATGTTCATAACTCTGAACAAAATGTTATGGTTTTTCTTTCAAAAGTTTTCAACTGAACATTGACTTAATATCACTTTGAAACTTTACTGTGCAGAAAATGCTGCTTTTAACCATCTTCATTTAAATGAAACAAGCACAGAAAGTTTCCTTACCTTGTCAAATCTTTTTTGAACATTCCCTTTTTTTGGTAGTTTACATTTAACACAATACCATACTGTATTTCCTTTTTTTTTCTTTTCGGTCTCTGCTGCTGTCTGGTTTTGTACTTCTGGCTCAAAAAGAGGTGTGTTGTTGACTGGTCGGTTCGTAACTATGCTGTTTGTAACTTTGAGATTCTATGGTATTAGGACAGTAAGGAACTATTCATAATTCTTTTAATTTTGATTTGTGTAGTTCTTCATTTTTCCCTGCCAAGGTGCTTGAAAATATTTCTCTTTTGCCCGAGTTTCTGGACTGCTACAGAAGACAGTTTGTTACAGCCAGCAGATAGCTTAACGTTCCGTGTCTATTTGCTGCTCTTCTCCCATCCCTACATACACAAACTACAACATTTATAGCCATTTCAGTTGTATCCAGAAGGCATGTTGCCCAAAGGAAAGCAAAGCAGGCCTAGTAATCTTTGCACATGTCTGTGCATGCTGACATGGTAATAGCTTGCATGAAGTGCCAGTGGCTGACCTCGTCAAGGGGTTCAGAGCTGGGTCCAGTGCTGGGATAGGCCCAGCTCAGATGCACTGGGGCCTAGCACTTTTTCCACAAATTTTCATGCTGTAGATTCTGAAGAAGGGGCTGTCCTTGAGGAGTCTGTCCAAACAAAGAGGTAAATCATAGTATTGTTCCTAGGAAGAACTTCTCATGCCACTTTCAAGCCTTTTTCTGTTCCTCCTTTGAACAATGCTTCAAGTTCAGAGACACTCTCTCACTCTGGTGCATCCATGGTAGTTCTCCTAACTCCTCCCTATCCATAATCTCTGATTTTTGATACCTGGCTCTCCTCCTAATAATCAGCTACTTTTATCCTTTGGTGTTCAAGTCACTGCCATTCTATGCTTCCCTCTTAGTCTATCTGCCTGTTTTCTTGCCCTCATCTCCTTGCAAGTCCCTTTTACAAGCAGTGAATTCAAGCGAATTCCTCTGGTCCATGGACCTCCAAAACATACATGCACATTTCTACTCTGAAGTCCTATTAGATGTACTTGGTTTTTGCTCTCCTGGATCAGCATTTCCAGAACCAAGGCCTTTTGGCCTGGCTTCCGACTCTTTTAATGTTCACCAAAACTGGTGATGGAAGCAACATTTTCAGTTAAGAAAATAGGTATTGGCACCACTTGATATTTGACTGCCTGACTAATTGGAGCCAAATTAAGGTCAGCAGCCAAAGCAGCAGCATGGTTGGCTGACAGATTTCTAGGAAGAAATGCAATGGTGATAAACAACGAGGGATTCAGCCACCCTTTACCAAGATCTGCTGTACCTCGGAGCACAATTTAACTCCATACTGGGAAGAGTGTTCCTTATGCAAGACAGGAAGGCTAAATGCAGTTAACATTTTAATCCATTGTTGAAAGAACTTCAGTGTAGAACTACCTATATGACCTAGACTCAATGGCATTGAGCCTTGAAGTGATTCCTTGAGATGGCTTCCACATATGCTTGTTGCAGTTGTTCCTGTATGCTCACTGGAAAGGATAACCTAAGGATTCCTTGGGCAACTGCAGATATCTGTAGTATGCAACACCTTGAAATGATGTTTGATAACAGAAAACCAGGAGGAAGATTGTCCCCTAGGTTTCCTGGTGTGGAAATTAGTGACCTGCAGATATGAGCCTCCAGGGTTGGAGTGATTACTTTAGCTGATGGATGTTTGGATCATGAGTGATTCAGGGATGATGGACACTAGCTGAAATAAAATGACCTATAAACAGGTCTTTAGACCAAGGCGGTGAGACTTTTCACAGGAAAATTCATGTCAGAATGAAAATTAACAGTGCCACTGCTGTGGCATATAAACAGTTAAAGGAGAGTATCAGTAAATAGGGTAGGCAGAAAAAATTCTGTCTTGATTACGTACATTAAGGGAAAAAGAAACAGACCGTCTCAGCAGAATGCTACAGAATCTGGGAGCATAGGAATTATACCTCAAGGCTTTCAGCTGGCTTTAAAGTGTCTCCACCTGCAGCATGTCTAGATGACATACAAGGGGAAAAAATTTTAAAAGCTGCAAAATTATTTCAGCAGATCCAGAAAGGGGTAAACAGAAAGGACATCCAGACCATACCATGGATCTGTGAACTTGAGTTTGAGTTCCCACCTTGAAATATGCTATGCAGACCTCAGAAGATCATGTCAAAGAGAAGGCAATGATTATTGAACATTTACGTGGACACTCCAGTTCAGCTGCTGGGAGCAGTGTTTATTATGACAGTACAGTAGGATTTAGCCTTGCAGCCTGACAGTTGTGTGCATGATCTTGAAGAAGAGGTCTGGCAGATGAAGGTACCAGCTATATTATAGCCTTGGCAATAGTTAGTGTCAGGCACACTTAAAGACTTGGAGAGTCTTCTCAACCTGGTGTGATAAGGCCCAGAAAGACCTGTGGCCGTGGTATCCTAGAAGTTTGTCAGGCTTGGCTAACTGCACCAACTCAACTAATGTCATGGAATTCAGAAGAAAGATAATTCAATACCTAATAGGACACTGAGGTTTCTGAAAGCTATGGAAATCTGAGCCCATGAGTACAACACCATCTTCTGCCCCGATTCCTATTTGAGACCTTGAACTAGGTATTTAATGCTCTTGCACCCCTTCCAGCTGAGCCTAAGAAAAGGATTTGTTGCAGTTTTATTGTTACAGAATCTGTTTTTCCATCATGAAATGATTCGCCTTGAGGTTTGAAGAGCTAAAGATGCTTTTATAGAGAGAGCTTTATATGATTTTCCATAAGGATGAAGTTTGTGCTTAATAACCGTTCAAAGGAAAGGACGGACGGATGGAGGAGAGAGAGCTTTATGTAAGCTTGAAAATTTCTCTTTCATATCAACAGAATTTTGGTCCAATGAAGGATATCATCTCACCCACCTCCTCTCTAATGTTCGGATAATGTAGATAATACGACTAATTTCTTCTGTATAAATAAACAAGGAGGAGCAAGAATCCTCCCATTATGCATAAAGGATGTAGCTGAAATCATTCTGATGTACCTACCTTGTGCTCTGGTGCTCAGACACTTTTCCACCAATCATAGAATCATAGAATAGTAGAGCTGGAAGGAACCTCAGGAGGTCATCTAGTCCAACCCCTTATTCAAAGAAGGACTATCATGAATAAGATTTACACAATTCAGTGCCAGACAGCATTTTTCCCTTGGGGGGGGGGATGCCATCTTGGGACTTATTCACCTCATAAGAAAACCAGAAGCTGAATGTACTAGAGCAGTTCATTGTCTGGAATCCGGGGTGATGCCCTTCTCCTGTCCTGGACAGGCCACATGAGGTAAGTCTTCCCACCATTACCCCCAATTCTATAAAAGATTCATCACAACAAAACACAGGTCGCCCTCATTGCACCCAGTTGGCCCAGTCAATTCTGGTTTCTGGATCTCCTACAAATTTCAACCTAGCAACATGTCAGCATTCAGTCCTTCCCAGACCTGCTAATTCAGGAGAATGGCATCATTGGATCAGACATCCTAGCCTGGACTCAGTTCACCCCATGTCTTGGTATCTGGATGGGTGTCTAGATGTTTCGAGACAACTTCAACTATTTTTAATTACAGCAGGAAAGATTTTACCAGAAAATGTTAACTGGTCAAATGGAGGCATTTCTCTACCTGGGCACATCAGAACCAGTTATCAGGGCCAGCAGTTATTTCTGCTATCTTAGACTTACCTCCCCACTCTCCAGGCATCGGGTCTTTCTTGTACAGGTTCACCTAGCAGCAATCAGTGTGTTCCACCTTCTGGTGGATGGCTATTTGGCTATTCGGTTGTTGCTCACCTAGTAACAACCAGATTTGTAAAGGATCTGACTAGACCTTCCCACCAGTAGTGAAGCCAACACTGCAGTGGGACCTAAATCCTCATACTTGCAACTCCACAGGGCCACCTTTTGAGCCATTGGCCATGTGCTCAATGTCTCATTCATCCATGAAGGCAGTCGTCTTGGTTGCCATTACATTGGCCAGGAGGGTGGGTAAAAAAAGAGTCCTTATGGCCAACTCACCATGTGCTACATTTCATAAAGTATCCCTTCACATTCACTCAAAATTCATCATTAAGGTATCTTCCATGCTCCACATAAGCCAATCAGTTCACTTACTGTTCACTTATTCATTCTTGCTTCCAGCAAGAAGAGGAAACTTGACTCGTATCGACATCAGATGAACATTGCTATTCTAACTACAAAGAATGAAACCATTTAGAAAATCACCTAGACTATTTGTTGCTATCATAGAGCAAGCATAGGGACAAGCAATATGTGCTCAGACTCTTCAAGTGAATTCCTGGCTGTACCCTCCTTTGCTAAGCATATTTCCTTCCCTCCTGACGGCATGAGGGCCCATTCTGCTAGAGCACAGGCAATCTCAGTAGCATCTCTTCAGGAAATGCCTATGCTGGACACGTGTAAGATGGCAACTTGGAGTACTATCTGTACTTTCATGAAGCATCATGCTTTAGTCCAAGTCTCTTCTGTCAACACAGTCTTTGGAATTGCAGTGTTAGACATCTATACCACCTGAATCCTAACCTCCCCCATGCCTGTTTGACCATTTCTTATTTATCCACATGTGGAATGCACATAGAGACCAGCACTCAAAGAAGTAATGGAGGTTACTTATCTGTAAGTGGAGAGTCTTTGAGATGTGTGGTCCCTGTCTGTATTCCACTGCCTGACCTTCTTCCCCTCTGGTTTGGGTCATCACTGAATTTGCAGTAGAGAAGGAGCTAGAGAGGCAGTCGGTCTGCACCTCCCCTTAAACCTTCAGTACTGAACACCAGGAGATCCAGGGCATGGGCATGGACAGACAGACAATATGTGCAAGAATTTCCAGTCTCAGCACAGTGCACATGTGCAGCCCACCTATGGAATACATATAGGGATCACGTATCTGAAAGAACTTCCAGTTATAGGTAAGTAACCTCCATTTCCTGTAACTTACAATTTGGGTTCCTATAGTCATTGGGCAGTATTGACTCTGAGCGTGCAATGTTGCCACTTTAAATTTGGAATCCTTTGCCTGTTAGTGTGTATGCATGTCATCCTGAAATGGCTTTTTAGAAGTAAAATATGGTACTCCTTGGCGTAACGTGAAGGCTGCTTGCTTATTCCTGGTGTCAAGTGTTTTATTTTTGATGCTATCAGGAAGCTAACTCAGCCGTTCCATTTTTAATATCTGATGCATTAGGGAACAGATCCTGCGTGTGAAGGCTGAAGAGGACAAAATTCCTTTGCTTGTGGTGGGAAATAAATCTGACCTGGAAGAGCGGAGGCAGGTGCCTGTGGAGGAGGCCAGAAGTAAAGCAGAGGAGTGGGGTGTGCAGTATGTAGAGACTTCTGCCAAAACTAGAGCAAATGTAGATAAGGTAAGACAACTAGTTTAATTTCTTACTGCAGTAGAACCACAGAGTCATTCAGTAGTGAGAATGACTGACTTACTAATTCTTAGTACTTTCTGGAACAAAGACACAATTCATGGTTGGGTTTTTGTTCCTTTTACCATAGTCTACACTTCTAACATTTGAATGTTTCACTTAATGAATATATTGCAAATTAAAGGGAACATTTAATTTCCATTGCTGTCTATGTAACATGTCAAGAAAATCCCATTAGTTTACTTTTATATAGATACAAGTGTAGTGAGTCCCTGTACAAGGGCAAACTTTCAGGTGATAATCTGAAGTACAATAAATGTATCAGCTCTGAGAATTCACTGAAGTGCACTTTCATTTCAATTATAGCTTGAAATGCTTAGTGATAGGTTGAATACATATCATAAAGCAATTAAGGATAACTTCAGCCCTTCTGAAATTTGGTTCTTCCCTCTTGTCTCTTCAATTCATATGTGGTGCAGCTGATATTTTGTTAAATATCTGCCAAAATACTGACAAATTCTCAGTTTTGCTTCGCTTTTGGATCACTGAGACTATCTTCAGTTTCTGAAAAACATAGATATAAATTTTTCACTGCATACCTATCCTGTAACATAACTCCCCCAGCCCCTCTATACCTGCCTTTCCTAAGACTCAATATTCTCCAGCCTGATGTCACCTGTAGAGTTTTTTGGATTGAAATTGCTTTTAAATTTCTGGGCAGATGGATTCTGATAACCCTTCTATCAAGTGGACCCACTGCCAAATACATATGTGCTTTCTCTAGTATTTTAGCTAGCAGGATCCTCTTCCATTTTCTGTGGAGAATATGAAAATGCACTCCCTCGCACATCCACAGAAGATGACTTGCAATGTGGGGAGAAGTTTGAATAAATATAATGAAGGACCCTTAGTTGATCCACAATGCTTGAGTCTTAGTTGTTTGAATTGCTTACAATCTACAGTCTGAGAACAAATCTTCTAAGGGTGAACATTTTGAGGCTTAATTATAACTGAGGGCTGTTTTTTGACTTTCGTGTTCAGTAAACCGCTACCTGTTCAGTCTCTTACAAAGTCCATATAAATCATGAGGCATATTCCATTGTGGCAGCATCCATACTGTAGCTTTTTACATGAAATTAACATTCCTATCCAAATACACATACACTCACTAGGTAATGTTTTCAGATTTCTTGAGGAGCAAGCTAAAATAATCCATATCTTCCTAGTTTTGTTTAACAATGGCCTAGTTATCAAGGCAGCAGCATAGTTAGAACATGGGAGTGGAAGCCTAGAGATCTGGGTTATAAGCCCAGCTCTGACTTGCTGCATGACCTATGTGTTTCAGTTTTCTCATCTGTAAAAAGAGATGAATACTGCAGATTTTAAGCTCTTTCAGACAGAGACTTTGTCCATGTTTGGTAAGTGACTAGCACACTGCAGTTGTCTTGTAAATTCACCCTGGATCTCCAGACAAGACTGATTTTATGTCTTATCAATCACACTTTTGGAGAAAGTTATCTGTCAGCATCTGTATAGCCTGAAAGTAGACATGTGTTGGCCATATTGGACCCCTTATTACTACTCTCTCGACAGAAAATGGTGTCTGTGTAGACATCCCAGTCTAATCCCGCCCAAATCTATTCAAGTTAGGGACACTTCTGCAGCAGCAGTGATTTAAATCTAAACTGAGTTTTATATTTGCCACATAAAGAACATCTTTGAAATGCGTCAGTGGCAATGGGTGCAAATTTGGAATCACTAGATCTTATTTTACCTCTTCTTGTCTGAGTCAGAGTGAAGCATTTTCTTCTCTTAGGGAAGACCTTGTAATTGTGCTTTCCAGATACAGGATCTGGAGGCCTCTTTCTTGCTGTGTCTCAGTTAGTTCCTTGTCTGTTAAATCCAACCACGTATCTACTTCTCAAGGAACTACAAGAGCGAGCTGTCACACAAAACTTAACTATTAAGGATCAAAACCAGATTTTATTTCAATAAATTTCCTTAATCGTGAACATTCCATTTTCCTAGCTATAGGCTATAGACTAGTCATTGTTAGACCATCTTTGAACAGTTCAGCTGATATTCTTATTGCCTATTGTGATGGGGTCAGGCCGGATGGCTATGAAAAAGTACTAGAAGGCATGTATATTAGCCCCAGGCTCAACAAAGCCCTATTCCCTGGGTAATTCAGCTGGGGCTGATTAGGCAATTAGGCCACCTGGGGCTGCTTAACTAATTAGACCACCTGGGGCAGTTTAGGCAATTAGGACACCTGGGGCCAATTAAGGAGCCCCGCCCCAAACACTTAAAAGCCTGCAGGGGCAGGCAGGCAGTGTGGGTTGTGGAGTTTGGAGAGAGGAGGTGTGGAGGACGGAGGTTGGAGTTATAGTTATAGTTTGGAGTTACAGTTTACAGCTTTGGAGGTTTGCAGCTTGAAGGCCTGCAGTTGGAGTTGGCGGCTTGGAGCTGGCAGGCTGCCGCCTGCAGCCTACAGAGGCTTACAGCTTTCACTATTGCTACCGCAGCCCCGGAGGGCAGGGCACCTGGCCGGGGGAGCAGGGAGCGGGCCATGGACTACCCCAAAGGGAAGGTAGCAGTACACAGGGGCAGAGCGGGTCCCAGCCCCTCCCTTGACCCTTCCCCAGCTGCACCACCGGCTAAGCCGGGAAAGCGCAAGACCCACGAGGGCGAAATATCTCACCCACCCACCCCCTACCCTGTTACACTATCTAAACTTCAAAACTGAGTAAAATTATGCTTTTTACCAAAGTTTATTCTTGTGTGTCTAGAACTTTTAGTACACAATGTGGGGTTGGGGGGGGGGGGAGTGAGTTTGATCCGGGTAATCTGTATTCTGATTTTAGTTGAGGAAGGTTGGGTTTTTTTCCAGATAGCATAGGAGCTTAGGAGTTAAGAGAAGTGGATTTTACTTGACATGTGACCTTTGTTTATTCATTTAAATTCTCTGTGCCTAAGTTCTTCCTTCCATAAAATAAGATTAATATTTCCTGGTGATGTTGTATTAATTCACTGATGAGTTGAAGGTGCTATACCAAGGTTTTTATTGTCTCCTGGTTTCATTTTTCATGAGTTAATTGTAAATGTTCTCCTCTGATTAGCATAAATCTCATAGATCCCTATAAAAACCCTGCATGCCACTGCATATGCTTTGCTACAATTAACAGTGATACTCATTAAAAAAGGCTTTTATCATTTTGAAACAGGCTGCCGAATGACTTAGTAGCTAGGTAAGTCCTTCTCCTCCCTTCCCCTGATTCATGTACTGCATATCAACAGATGTTGAATTTGTAGCATTGGGATCTATGTTTAGACTACTCATTTTTATTTTGTTAGGTGCTTTGTTCTCGTGTTACATTTTTATTGTTTGCCAAATATTCTAGTTTATGCATCAATATAGCAATTTATTTTCTGCTGGCAGAGCTGTTGTTTTACTCTTGTGTGTTTCACTTTCCAGGTATTCTTTGATCTAATGAGGGAAATCAGAGCAAAGAAAATGTCAGAAAACAAAGACAAGAATGGGAAGAAAAGTGGCAAGAACAAGAAAAGTTTTAAAGAAAGATGTTGTTTACTGTGATACTTAGGAACTGTAAATATATACAGATGGCATGAATGAGACTTACCACTAAGGATACAGAGCTGGATTCATGAAAGGAAGTTTGTTTTGACTCCCTTACAATATTTTTACTCACTCATCACCTTTTTAAAATGCAAAAATTTGATTTGTGAACCATTAGTCAATAGAAATCTGAGCCCATGTACACTGAAATGGACTCCCCTTGCCAGCAACTTTCAAAACTAGAATTTTACCATCAAATATGGTTCTTGGGGCATTCTCGGCCCGATTACGGGAAATAATCCCATGTCAATTTCATAGTCATCCTTCTTGATGTCTTTTCAAATCTGATCTTTTCCCCAAAAACCTATATTGGCCTCACCAAGCATCTCTGGTTGTCTTTTAAATTCAACCCAAGTTTTCAGTGTCTGTGCGCTCATTGACTTCAAGGGTTTTTTGTATTTATAATAACTATACACAACCCAGTATCTGGCAAGACTTTTTGAGATTCTCCCAATCTTTAAGTGGCTGTTGATATTTTCTCAGACTGTCAGAAGTCTACTTGACTGCCAGCATTTTGAAAATATGGGAGTTGTCACTCAAAAGCAAATTAGTTGTCTATTCAATTTGGAGTCAATGCAGTCTTCACGAATTAAGCCTGTCGACTGAAATCAGACTTTGTTGGGTAATGCAACATTTAGTATTTAAATACTGGTTAGCTATATTCCCCACTAGCCTGTTTACTGTCATGTTTTTAAAAAAACAAAACAAAAATAATTATTTGGTGGGTTGGGAAGTGACCTAAAACAGAACTGTATTTTTTTTAGAAAGGAAAGAAATTGGCACTGATTAAAAAAAAAAAAAAGCCACCCAAATTTTGATTATTCTGTACTGAGGCTAAAATCATAGAGTTGCTTCCGCTTCACCCACTCTTTAGTTCCCTTCCTCAAAATCATTATCTTAACTGTTTAAAGTGTAGATTGTCTATTTTGTTTTACTGTAATACATGTATTCATGTTATGGAGATGTGGAAACTACTGCATCTCTGCTTTCCATTTTGTTTAAGAGAAACACTTTTTTCTTTTTGAGAAAGGACATGGGCCACCGATCACAAAACTATGAGTGTGGAACCAGTGTGAGGCTTTTGTGCTACCTCTCTACTTGACCCAATTACTTGGCTAGTAAGTAAGTAAGTTGCTAAATGTCAGAAACCAAGCTGAAACGAAGTTAGGCAACTGCCATATATTATGTTACTTGCTGTTAATTTTTACTGTACTAGTCCTCTGATGCACATCTATCTAAAATATGGAGATATTTTTGCTGAGCTTTGCTGTCAAAGCTGCAGTTGACATTACAGTCCTAAATGATCAACTACATTAAAAATAGAAATGGGGAAATATATGGCAAACATCAGTATTTAGCAGCAGTTATTGTCTCTATGTCAAATGTATTTCACTTAAATATCTTTTTCAAGCCGATGGTGTAAATTAAGTGCCATTGCCAAAAAATTTATTTCCATTTTGATGCTATAGTAGAGATTGTCATCTTTTTAATAATCCTGCTTCTGGAATACATTTTGTACAGTTTCCCAATGAAAAACTCCTTTTTTGAATTTTTGAAAAGTAGTCAAATATATTATCTGAAAACGAATCATTTTTCAACTTGTCATCTGATTTGTTACTTCAAATTACAGCTACATTAAGAAAGGAATAAGATATAGACAGTAGTAGTGTAATGATGGATGTTTAAACAATAAACCAACACACAGTGTTAGCTCAATCTTTAACCTGGGGTTGGGGCAGTGCAGCGGAAGGGAGGGCTTAATTCAAAATTTAATAAAGTATCTAGGCTTGGCAGAATTTGATTTTTATATAAATTTTGACAGATATCAATTATTCTTAAGCATCAGTTTTTATTTGTATCAATTTTTGAATTTCCACAGTTGTAGGAAATTATGGTGGGGGGGAGGGCAGGCACTAATTATTTAGTGACACTGAGATTCACATAAAACACGAATTGTCAACATGATGTTAAAAATACAAAATATATATCCTTATATCAAATTCTGATAAGTTCTCAAGTAGCATTTTTCTCTCTGCCTCCCTGTAAATTTTGATTATCATAGATGGAAATATTATTTCATCTGTTCGTGCATGTATTGTGACATGAGCATTTACCAATAAAAATCTCATCCTTCCAAGCCTAACTACCATCTAGGATTACTGAAGTGTATTCTTCTTATCAAATGGACTAGATTTCTACTGTTGTGCATTCCACTTAGGGATTTGGAAAGAAAACTAAAGTTCAATACTTTGAGACTGAGGTCTTGCATGGACTTCTGAGTTTCCTATCTCATTAATTCATTGTCTTCCACATCTCGGTTTTATTACTTGTCAAGTGACATATCAGAGTGGGAGAATCATGTATTAAATCATGGGTGCTGTAGTCTTTTTTTATTGTCAGGTTAAATTCCTGTACAGCTCTAGATTGACCCTTTTTTTTTCTAGCCATATAAGTTTGAAAATGTTAGCCTTTAGAACTGGACAATAAGGGTCAGAATGGCATTACAAAGCTAGCTTGATTATAGAACATAGAAACAAGAAAATGTAGGAGCCACCTGGCTCTTTTTAAAAACAAACAAAAAAACAAACAAAAAAACAAACACCACAGCCTTGTTTACAGATGTTTTATTTAGACCTTGTGCAGGAGCACAGTGTATAGTTAGATGTCATATAATGTAACGGGATGCAATGGGATGAGATACGTTAAAACACATTTATGTACCAGTGTTACTCATGGCATCTTAAATGCATAAACTTTAGTTTTAATAGGTCTGACCTTTTCACTGACTGTCTACTCGTTGCATTTCTTGATTTGAAAAATGAAAATAGGCTAGTCAGTTTCACTTGTTTTTGTAGTCTCTAAATTCAAGTCCCTTTCAAATTCTCATTGGTAAGCACAATGCATCAGTGTTTGCATTGCAAATACAGCAGGTAAATCTTCATTTTCAGAAGAAACTGTTCTCACTGGAGTTTTAGAAAGATTGATGGGAACGCTGGTATTGATAAGTTTTTTTTTTTTTAAGTAAAATGTATTTTTGGTCCAAATCTCACTTTAAAATCTTAGCTGCACTTAGACTTGTAAGAATATATCATGCTGAACCGTGGTTTTCTTGAATATCATTGAGAGGAAGAACAAGCGTATAAAATGTGCCTAATCAAGGTTCACTGGAGTGTAAGATTTAATTAAAAAGTGATTTAAGTTACTCACACAACAAAGTGCACTTGGTGAAGGGCTCAAACAGGCAACTCACTTAGAACTAATGTAGGAACAAGTAATATGTACGTTAAGCTACTACCCAAAAACCCCATTAATCTTTTTAGAAATTTTGCAGTATTTGATAGGACAGGCTTTTAAAAACAAAACAGATTAATTGCTATTGCACAATGCATACCTGTGTGTTGCAATCTCCCATTGGACTCACTGTGAAGAGAATAGCACTCATTCTTACCGTAGAATGAGGACAGTGCACTTCAGGTGACTTTCAACAGTAGTAAGAAATGAATTTGTCCTTTTGAGTTAGATTTGCTTCTGAGGAAGATGCTTAGCAGTTTTATGTTCTTGAATCACTACTCCTTAACACTTTTTAAACATCACAGCATTTGCATCAGTGTGGCAGAAGGCTTAAGAGTACATTTCTGTTAGAGCTTTCAATGTGTTCTTTCTTTCCCCAGACCAAAAACTAATTTGATACGGCAGCTTTTCAGTTTTACCTTTCAGTTATGACAAATGAAAGGAAAATTTTCCTGGAAATCTCTTCTCAGCTCAGTGGCTATGAACAAGGCAGCTACCTTGATTCAAACAAAATTTCATAATTGGGCAGCCTATGTCTTCAGAAATACTTGTGTGAAGAACTATTAGTCTGATTTAATATGCCAGCCAGGCAATAAACTGCGCCCCTGGCCTGGAAGTGGTGTGGAGCTGATGTGTTCAGCCCCCCTGTGCTGGGAAGAGCCTTACAATTCGCTGTTCCTCTACTTGGAAGGGCAGTGAAGTACCAGAATGGTCTCCAGTGACTTCCAGTTCTCATTGTCTGGAGGTACATTAACTCAACAGGGGGATTGTTGAGACTGCAGTAGGAATTAGGGATGGAGGAAAGAAATGTGACGGCTTGTGGGGTGGGGCCTTTAAGGAGGGGGTGAAGGAAACTTTAATTTCTGAACTAAATTCCTAGTCTAGATGAGTAATCATAATTCAAGCATGGAAAATGAAGGGACCTTGGTGTAGGCTTTTACACGTGTGAATTAAAGCAGATGAAGGTTGTACACGTGGAGGTTCTGGAGATCAAGTTTAAGTAAGGTTGGGCTCAAAGATCTAAAACACTCCCTTCAGATAAGCATGGCAAACCTTTCCAATGATTATCTGCTCTCCTTAAAACATGGATGCATGGAACAAATATTTGTGAAATCTGTGGGAGCCCAATAGTCATGCAGGACTTGAATGCCAGAAGTACTTAAGAATATATTACTATTACAAATGTGATTTTAACTATTGAAATTGAGGGAAAGTGGATGCCATGGGAATGAGGATACACAATTTCTTTCTATGCTGGTGGCCCCAATGTAGTCCATTTCAGCAGAGAGCGTGGTTACTCTCTCAAGACTGTCTAGCATGTCAGAAGCTTCATTTATAGTCTGTGTAGACAGGTATTTATGTGGCAGCTCACCATCACACTGGAATTAATGGGCACCCTGTTTTCTGTCTCTGTAAGGTGCCAAGGCTTAAGAAAGTATGGAAATTGACCTGATCTCTCATCCTTAAAGTGGATCTCTCCAGGTCAGGGTTGAGAGACACTGGTAAAACAGCCAACAGAATTACTCTACAATACCTAAGTCCCCTCCGCGCCCCACTCTCCCCCTCCCATGAGTGGTTATCCAGCTTATTAAAGTTGGTGAGGAAGGGGGCGGGTTAAATAGTAGCAATTGACATATGGGTCTTGATTCTGTGCCATTGTTTGGGCTTTGCATCAAGGTTCAGACCTATGGTTCATTCTAATATCACTTCCACTTCAATCTTCAGACTGCACAGGAATAGCGAGAGTTACTTTGGGGTGAAAAAGGGAAGCTCGTCCTTTTTATTGGAGCCTCAAGAATTATGTTTACCACAGTTAAGTGATACTAAGCACAGGAAAGATTAAGAAGAAATTGCCTTTTTAAATTATGTATGTATGTTCTTTCCTTCTGTCGATCAAGAAAAGCTTTGCTCTCAAATGTTGTACAAACATTTAAAGAAATGTTCATAAAAATGTATTTTAGCCATTTTGTTTTCATTATCATACTAATCCAACTGATTTGTATTACAATTGTTAATAAAAAAAAAGAAATAGGTACCATAATCTATATCTGGTTTTTTCATGGTTATTTGTATTATTGTAGCACCTTCACTCATCCTTTTTGGACCATAAGGTCATAGAACTAAGTAACTGTGTTTACAGTTATTTTGGCAAACACTTACCTCACAGTCATCAATCTGGTTAGCTTGCCCTAGATTATAGTCTTTGAAGACCATTTTTTTCCAACTGTTAATCAAGTGAACTAGTGGCACAACAGGAACTTGTGGAGACATTCCTCTCTTCAAGAATCCTCTCCCGTGTATCCCAAAGTACAGAGCCTCAAAAACTCTGGGTGATGTTCATTGACAGAAGGGCTGAAGTGTGTATCTTGGCCATTAGCATGCGCACAGGGTGTGCCAGGTACACCCTAATACAGGGGTGTCAAACATGTGGCATGCGGGACCTTCAGAAATTCGGCAGCAGAGTAGAAGTGAAGGACTCGCGGAGGAGAGTAAAACACAGCGAGATCTCGTGGTTTTACTCTCCGCCTCAAGTCCCGCTCTCAATCTGCTGCCGAATTTCACTTTGCTGTGGGATTTCACGGTGGAGAGTAAAAAACCTGTTACTCTCCGCCGCAAGTCCCACTCGCCTCTTAAAAAAAATCCCTGGGTGCACACCCTAACGAAATGTGCTGCGTACGCCTATGATCTCGGCCCATAGTACTTCAAAAAAAAAAAAAAAGCTGAACAGTTAGAAAAAAATCAAATGTCTTTTAATCACATGACAACATAGGGCATGAGTTGGAGAGTCAAGAGACTATATTCATTCCAAACTCTGCCCCTTACAGAGCAACTTAAGATGGTATCTGGTTTGTTGGGGGTTTTTTTAATGCCGGTAATGAGGACTTCCTAGTGCAAGCAGGGTACTGGCGAGGCTCCCTGAAGGTGGGATTGGCAGCAGGTTCCCTGGGAAGAGGCAGGGTAGCGCACTAACCACTGAGGCTACCGCAGCTGTGACACTACAATAGTGGCTTTGGAGCACGTCCGCTTGCTTCATGGGTTGGATTCTGACCCCTGTGGAGTTCACTAGCACACAGCCTATTTATCTGAGCTTTGCTCAGTCCCATCTGGTCTGCGAAGTGGCTCTTTTCCTAATGGATTAAACAAATGTCTTCCTTAATGAAGAAAATCGTCTATTGAACTGGCATTATGGCTGTGAAAAACGAGAGGCCTTCAGGTGGGAATGGGAGGGGAACGTACTATTAGTTTTGCAATGGTGTCCAGAACCTCAGTCAGGATCCGGGCCCTGTTGTCCTAGGTGCTGTAAAAACACCTGATGAAACACAAGCTTACAGTCTAAGACAAGGTGTGACTGTATCCGGTTTCAGATGCTCACATTAAGAAAGATGTGGACAAATTGGACAGTCCAGAAGACAACAGCAAAGTAGTAAGTTCAGAAAACCGGACTTATGAGGAAAGGTTAAAAGAAACTGGGCATGCTCAGTCTTGATAAAAGAGACTGAGGACCTGATAAGTCTTCAAATATGTTTAAGGCTGTTTATAAAGAAGATGGTGATCAATTTTTCTCTGTCCACTGAAGGTAAAATAAGAAGAAATAGGCCAAATTTGCAGCAAGGGACATCTAGGCTAGATGTTAAGACAAACTTTGTAACTCTAAGGGTAGTTAAGCTCTGGAATAGGTTTCCAAGGGAGGTTGTGGAATCCCCATCACTGGAGGGTTTTGACCTTGACACCTGTCAGGGAGGTTCTAGGTTTTCTTGGTCCTGGCACAGCACAGGTGCAAGCAACTCAGAGAGGGGATTAGGAAAAAGCAGAAAGCTTACA
>ML675620.1:66827389-66844149 GCA_007922155.1 Mesoclemmys tuberculata | reverse complement strand
TATTGGTCCCTTCTGACCTATGAGTCTATGAGTCTATGAGGTGGCTGGACTTAATGACTTAAGGTCCCTTCCAGCCCTCCATTTCTCATAGTGGGTGTGCCAAACAATTGGAAGATGGGCAATGGGCCAGCTACATAGACCAGATGTACATGATATGTGGGTTTGAGTCATTTAGAGTTCTAACCTGCACATAAAGTAGATATCCGAAATCTCTCCTATGCATCTACCTCCCCTCACCTTCAGGAATATCTTCTGTAAACTAGGCACAGTAGAGCAAAACCATATGTCCTGTTGTATCTTCCACTGTCAGCAAGTTGTGCACAGGTTATCCTGATCCGAGCCTTCCTATTTGTGCTGTATTCTGTCCCAACTTTAACACCATATTCCGGTGTGTGATTATTTTTCCTCTGTGCAAAGTGCTGTCTATTTCTGTGGTATTGTAGAAAACATTCTAGTCTACTGTTACTGAAAAGAGCTGGCTCCACCTTGTGGCCTCAATATGTGAACTTGGCTGTGGAAATACCAGGGAAAGAGACTGTTTGAAATTGCTCTTGTGAACATAACAGGTGTGTATTTAATCTGCTATCTGAATTACCCCTAAAGAGCCATACAAATGGGATTCTTTTTATTCTGGTGGTTCTGCTTTATGGTGACTTATGCAGTGGAAGTCCTTGTTCTAATTTAAAAGCTTCCTTTTTTTGTACAAACACTAAGCTGAATTCCTGCTGAAGTATTTCAGTGTGCAACAGGATCTTCGGTTATTAATGAGGATAGTGGCTTTAGTAGGATTTCCATGGCATTGAACTTAGTTTGTGTGGCAAAGTGGAAATTGGTGCTGATTACTGAGCACCGATGGATTTGCATGTCAGTGAAGAGGGAAGTATATCACTCAGTAGGACTCTGCAATGTTTCATAGCATTTGTTTCTGAACTAGTTCAAGTGCTAATTTTAATTCACCATATAAAAACCTAAATGGGAAGGAGGAGGGTATCATGCATTTAAAAACTATCAGGTACTCTTCTCATACTAGAGTAGCAGGGAAAATGCCAGTTAATGGTCCTGAGATTTTAATTCTAGAGGACTGGAGGCAGAATGTTGGGGTGAAGTTGCAACCATCTGCTTTTGTTCTGATAAAGCCAGTTTGACTTCAGGAACCCACCATATAGATGGTGAATGGACTGTTCTTTAGAGGTTGAGAGTTATATATTTTTTTATGTAAGCAATTTTCATTCATTGTAGGGTTGCTTTAAATAGCTCATAAAAGCACTCAGACTATTGAACAAATGCTTGTAAATACTGATATGTATTGGCCTATAAATTCTGGATGCACAGAAACTTGCATGTGTGCATGGATTTGTGTGTGCCCCCCAACGCAGTGGAGGACGATGTGATAGATCTCTTTGAATAGGACACAGATTTATTTACCTACACAAAAGAATCCTGATGATCTTTGCCTTAGTAACATAACTCACTGACAATAAAAGTGATGCTAGCTCGGTTCTTGGAATGTAATTCAGAACTTTTTGATATCAAAACCAAAAGTTACACTTCTACTTATTTTTATTTCTTACACAGATTAAAGGTGAAGTTCCCCCACTTTGATGCATGGAAGAATCTATTCATTAATCAATGCCACATGACATGTTGTAGAGTGCTGAGGCCAAAGGGATGCGTCTGTGCGTGTAAAAAAAAAAAAAATGAAATCTCTATGTAAGACATCATTCTGTTAAGAGCAGCTGTACCCTAAACGATTGATCCAAACTACTGTGAACCTTCAACATTTGGGACAAGCTTCCTCTGTCCAGGGGAAGTGTGTAAGCCATTGCCCACTGTTATGTTTCCTTTTGTGCCCCATCCATGGAGGATGTTAGTCCATGGCCCCCTTTCTCCAAAGCCCGGCACTTTAGCTTCAGCTAAAGCAACTCATGCTTCAGTTCTGGAGGTCTTTGGTTCAATCCCCTGTGTCAGCAGTCACAAAAGCACCTTGGGAATTTGGTTGCTTGCCTCAAAAGTGCAGCTGAGGATGAAGATTCCTGCTTTCTTTACTCAGATGAGTTGCATGCCATGGAAATTAGTGGGACTACTCCAGTTGGCGAGAAATGCATGTTTGGTCCTGGGACTAGAAATAGAGGGACAGGTTTATACGGTAAATGGTTTTCACACTTGAAAGGGACTTCCAGCTGATGCTAGCGTATGTGAGGGGATAGTATTTGCATCTCAAGAAACAAGAAAGACAGCTTACATTTTTATTTAAAGTATTAATTGTTTGAATATTGCCAACATTTTGTAGAGTGGCCATAAACTGCTTTAAAGTGCTGGCAGGTGGTGTGTGAAGGATAACTATATGGGTTTGGAAGCCTCTTAATCCATTGCATCCCAGTTCATTTAAGCCATGGTGTAATATGTCATCTTAGTTCTCGGACGTCAGCTAGACTTCTCTCACATTCTGCTTGGTTTCAAAGAGCTTTGTTAGAACTTAGCCCCTCTTTCCGTTGTGCTGAGACTTTGGCACGTCTGTCAGATTTGTGACTTGGACAACCAATCCCTGATCAGACCATAGGACAGGAGGGACAAAATCACATGGAAGGACAAAGAGGATGTCATTCACTTGTCCAGATACAGTTGGCACTTGCAACTCGAGCCATCTGAGTGAAGGGTGAGTACCAGACTACTGGAAGAAAGTTACCCAGTCATGCATTATTAGTGATTTGGGCAAGTCTGGTCCGGCTCCCAGTGAGAGCTGCATCTTTCTGCTAGGCTCTATCTTCATCCAAGAAACAGCACAGGAGGAGGAGACATGTCCCTGCAGCCCTGCTGGGGCTTGTTTACCTGGAGCCCTCAGTGGAGCAGCTTCATTCTACAGAGGAGGATGTCTTCAGTGAGCAGATGGTGAGGTGGGCCACCTCCTGATGTGTGATGTGACTTCTTCAAACAGGAAAGGTTGGGAAAGTGTGAGGAGACTCGGGTGGGACTGCTGGCGAGAGATACAGGTCACATTTGTACTACTGCCAACCTCAAGACTTCAAAAGCATGAGTCAAGTTCCTCAGCATGATTGGCTTAAAGGTCATGAAACTTCCTTAAATGGAGTTCTTTTCCTTCTGATTTCTAAGTTTTTTTGGGTATATCTGCTTCATGTTTCCAAACATTCCTCTGCAACCATAAGGGCTAGAAACTTTTATAAATGGAGATTCTCCTGCAGTCTTTTTATTCCATCATCAGATGTATTTATTTATAAATAATATCACCAAATCTCGCAGGAGGTTGGTAGCATTGCCTTTGGAGAGGTGGAAGGGAATCCAAGGTTCTCAGAATGCCCTGGCCCCATTTTCTCTGGATAAAAGACTCTTGCCTTTGGAGTCTTGAGGGTTTAAAAACATTGAAGTGAGGTTCTGTGTTGGCAGTCCTGATGGCTGCCTCGGCAGTTTGCCAGAAGCCCATGGATTGCACTTTATTTCTTGATAAATTTGCACATTTTTAATCCAATCACCATACCGTGATGTTTGCACACCTCACTCCCAAGGCAGGCAAACAGAAGTAACTCAGTGCTTCTGCACCAGTGCAGTTCATCAATTACAGCAGTGGTTACAGCGAGAGGGTGAGGGGGTTGATGAGCCTTTCAGCTGCACCTTGTGTTGGTCTCTGATTAAATCAAAGTATTTGCTTTTCCCTATAAAGTGAAAACATGTAACAAGTCAATGATACTAGGCCTAATTGTAGCTGTTGCCTGGGACGTGAAGGTGAGGTTAGCTGCTATTGACTCTTCTCTACCGTTAGTTAAATGGATATTCTAAAGTTAACAAATGTTAACTTCCAAGTAATCCTTGGAAGCAGGTTTAATGTCCAGAGCTGAATTCTGCTGCTATGATGAAGTTTCAAAGGACTTTACATCTAGTTTAATAACAGGTTTTTTATGTTCTTAATATTATCCCCTGTAACCTAGCTTCATACTCTTGCTGCCAACCCACCTTTAAGCAGGCATGGAAAAGGCTGTGGCTTTGAGATCAAGTTCACACTTGCTGCTGAGACGTGTCTTGCCTTGTTCCTTATCTCTGGATTATTCAGAACAAGAGCTGAGTAAAAATTACATTTCATGTTTTTTACATGAGCTTTCAAGTCAAGTTGGTTACACTGTGCTGGGTGGGGTGAACGTTGATGCAACACCAAGTTAGAACTTTGTCATGGTGACTTGGGAAAGAGAGGAAATAGCTTTTATCATGCTGAAATATGGTAGAGCCAAGTGTACTAAATTAGGTTTGAAGTGTTCCAACTGCCAGCAAATAAGCAGTAAAAAACCTGGGAAATACTTTCTTTGACCATATAGCTTGACTTTGTAGCCAGAATCTCTGTGGAATCAGCCCCCCTGCCTTGATATAAAACATCGCAGTGGGTTTGGAGCTCTCTCCTTACCCTTGTAAAACTAAGGGGGAAGGCTCTAGCCCTGTCTAGGCCCACTTCCAGCCCCAGTTGTCACTGTTGAAAATCCCAAAGTGTGGATTGCCCTGGTGCCATTAATGGCCCCAGCTGTAGACCAGGTAGGACCCAATATGTTCAGCCATGATCCCTTTTACTTACATGATCCCTTAACTTACCGCTGCAAGCTAAAAGTTGATAGTAAAAATGGAATTATCTGCACTGCATCAGATTACGGTCCAGCAATGGCCTTTTCTTGAGGCTCCTATATGAAGGTAAAAATACTGCATTTAGTTTATTGAGCAAAGGGCAGAATTCCAGCCTGAGCAGTGTAGATTGGATAATGCATGCGATTGGATAGCTCCTTATGATTTATTCTACATTGTATAGCTACAATCATTGTTATTGAAATGATCCTGCCTTTTTTCTCCCCGTCTTTAAATTTTTTCTTCCTCCTTTGGGGGCAATGCCTCCATCAACTCCCCTCTAACTCTTCTTTCCTTTCCAGGCTAAATAACTCTAGATTGTAATCACTTGCCATGTCTAAATCTGCCATAAGGTTAATCATTTTTGCCCTTCAACAGTCACTGAATATCAGGAAGAAATTCAGCCCTCCTGCATACACTGTAGTTAAGGGAGCTATATTGGCTGAATTTTGCCCCACGGTTCAAACCTGCAAGCTGCTGACTGCTTCCAACTCCCTTCACCTTTTAGTTGGCGGGAATTGCTTGGTCTTTTTGACCTATTCAACCCTCATCCTTGCTGAGACTGCTTACATACTGACCTTTAGGCAGGTACAAATGAATGCTGATAGTGGTATATATGACTACATTTAATGCAGAGTTATTTGGACACCAGAGGAGCTCAATCTGCTATTTAGTGTTATGCAAAATAACTGTGGCTGTAGTTTACATTAGAGAACTTGTTTTGAAAGCAGAAAAAGAGCCTTGTGCTTTTTTAAAAATCCCAAGCACAGAAGGCTATTTAATTCATGGCATATGGACATACAGCACCAATTAGAAACAGTGATTCTCCCAATTTGAAGCTTAATACATGCAAATAGTTTTGAAGGGAAGGAAGGAAGGAGACTCCTGTTTCTCTGAGTTCATTCCTGATGACTACCTATAATCTAGTTTATACTGGACACTCATATGGCAGGGGGATCCACTGGCAGATATTTAGCTTACAGTGAGAACAGTACATAATCACTTAGACACCAGGCTTGTCCGAAGTGAAGAGAGACCCCACGCTCATCTGCTATGGAACATCTCATCTTCCTGAAGATGGAGGTAATACGTGTATTGCATCACTTCATCAGAAGCTATTCAACAATCTATTCTCCCATGTCTCCTTCACCACTTGCAGTCTTGGGTGTCTGTCTTGGGGTGACATCAGTAGTACCATGGGAAATATGCTATGCTGAGGAGGAAGTTAAATGCAGAGGAACACTTTGGAAATACACTATGAACATTATTCACACTATTGATGTCAATGGGTGAGTCCATGTGACTACGGTTAGGCTGTGTATTGGTAAAGGTTTGTCAGAGCATCTAATGGCTCCTGAGTTAGCAGGAAGAAGCACGGTCTAGTGGTTAAAGCCCAGGACTTGGTCTGCTCTTTAACTCTGCTATAGCTTTGTGCTGTGACAGTGGGCAAGTCTTTTCACCTTAGTTTCCTCATACAGAAGGCAGGGAGAATAATACACCCATGCCTCACTGGGAAAGGGTGCTAGGATGCTTAAGTCATCACTGATGATTTTAAAACTCCTCGGACAGTCACAGCTGGAATGTGCTATAGCTGTGTAAAGTACCATCTAAGACTAATTCTTTACACAGCCATAGCACCTCGCATCCTGAAGGACTAGACCTCCATGAACTCTACGCCATGGACCATATCCCAGTTCCTTGCACAAGGCTGCCATAAATGAGGCCTAAGCCCAGCTGTGTACTAGCAGCTGCTGGCCTTGTGTTCCCCTGGTGGGGAAGTATGGGCCTGGCTAATGGTATTATGGGGAACCATTGGCCAGAGTCCTTCATTTACTCCATCTCAATGCCTTTGCTGTTGCCAGAGGGGACCGTGCATTATACAGAGTGCATTATTTCACACAGCACCCAAATCCAGCCTCAGCTGGGGTGGGATGTGTGTAACAATCACTACAGAATGGGCACTTGCACTAGCTTTTATGGTAGAGAAGGGAAAGTGAGGAGTAATATAAATAATTGGATCTGAGGTGGAATACCCATGTTGGAATCTGGCCAAGAAAACAAAGCTTGCACCTTTTATTGTTACAAATAAACAAATCATTATATCCCTGGGATCTTTAATGACCAGAAATGGTGAGGATTTGTCATACATAATATCCAAAAGCCTGACTGCACCTGGCTATAGTCTGGGATCATTTTTATATGCCATTTTCGTTTTCAGCTGGAAATTACTGACATGACCAGGTCCACTTTCCCTCCAGCAATTTTTCCCCTCTTCCTCCGTCCCTGAGGTCTGACCATCTGGAAATCCTCCACCACCTCTTTCTCATGTGTGAATTTCCACCTAGGGCTGAAAGTACCACTGCACAAAAGTTGATGCGTTAACACACTGAGGCGGAGAGGAGTCAGGGATTATGTCACTTCATGGACCCATTCCACAGTCCTTGCATGTTTTAATCATCTTTATCTGCCTGTCCACACACCCTTATTTCCCCTGTGGTTATTTTAAAAAATGGCTATGATTTAAAAGAAAGAAAAACATACCACATCCAGCTGAGAGAGCCAGAGGAACTATAAAAATATGTTAAAGAACCCCAACAATTAGCTAGCTAGTAAACTGAAAACAATCCCAACCCTTCACTGCCTGGTATAAACACAGGTAGATGCATAAATAGACGCATTATAGTATATTTTTTAAGAATAAGCGTTAATATTTTTAACTTTTATTGCAGAATATAGGAATGCTATTTTGTATGGAAAAGAAACCAAATCAAAATAAGTGCACTGTGATGGTTTGCTTTTTGGGCAAGCAATTTAGCTTACATTAATAGTAGTAAATGCAACTTGCCTGGAAGCCAGCTAGCTGCTTAGCCTCTTTGTAACCAAACACTGAATGTTTGTTTAAGCATAATTTTTCACATGGCTTGGATACTTTAATCATCTTGGATGTAATTACATGAGTAACTGTAGGGCCAGATTTATTTTGCATTTAATTTAAAGTCGTCCAGCCTTTTGACACTTGAAGCGAGCAAAACCCAACTGCAGTAGCCAACAAATGTCAAACTTGCCCATTACGGTTCTCATGTGTACCCCTCCCAAAGGCAATCATGCTCATCTTCACCCTAGAGGCAACCAAACTACTGCAATACACATTTTGGGGGCCTTGGTCCTGAAAGTACTTCAATACAAGCCTAACTACTAGAATTATGCAGGAGTATAATGTTAGCCATGTATGTAAGTGATGGGCGATCAGGGTCATGACCCTTAAAAATACTATAGTAATGATCTAAACCATTGCAGAAAGATTGTGGTGAGAATATATAGTAAGATTTGGACTATTACTCTGAAATACTGAGAGAGTTTTTGAGTTATTCCTAGAGTCATTAACTGACCCAGTATTGTGTAGATAATATCAGGGTAAATAACAGAACAAGAAGAACCAGCTGCCACTTGGGGATTGCAAAATTCATATACTTTTTAAACACGCCTTTAAGGACCTTTTCAGTTAAAGGGACAGCCAAGGGTGTGGTGTATATGGTAATTTCGGTTTTCAGTACTAAGGCACAAATGGCAGATTTTAGCACTCAGATCATATACAGTCTTCAATTTGGTCTTTAATCCCACTGTGTATTCTAGTTAATCCCTCGTAAAGCTGGAGCAGAGGGGGGCAAATAGTTCTGGTGTATAAATCATATACATAGTACAGGGGAAAAGGCATTTCAAGACACTATTAATAAACCATTTGACATGATTTAGTGGTATGGGAATGTTAATGGTGGGTGGTGGTAGAAAAATTTGCTTGTAGCTAATCTGGATGTAGAAAATAGGAAGGGCGAGGTGGGCTAAACATACTTGCTAGAAATGTAAGATGACAAAACAGGGTCAGACAAGTATCTATTAAATCATATGTACCAGAGCTTTAGCTGGTGTAAATTGGCATAGCTGCATTAACTGCAATAGAGCTATGATGCTTTGCACCAGCAGAGGATATGGCTCCTATCGCTCTAATTTGTACCCCTTTAAAGTGACTAATTTGGGCAATACTCTATTCAAATAACCCAAACTAACTGAAGGCCACTTGGTAGGCTCTCTACATTTACTCCTGTCTCCAATAACTCCGTTACTAAAATCCATTGTTAGATCTGTTGCCGTATGATATGTAAAAGCCGTTGCCAAGAAATTTTGTCTAAGTATCTGATGTGTAACCTAGTTTTGACCTGATGTAATGCAAATATAAAAAACAAAATAGGGAAATTTAAATGTAAAAAAGAGCACGAACTATGTTCAGGATGCAAGGCGTACATCAGTAAGCTCCCACGTTAAAGCTGACTTGCTAGTCTTACCCTAAGTTAGTTGGGGGAAGGAAAGGATAAAATTTGTGTGTGAATAATTATTAAGACTAGCTAGTGCCTATGTAGCGCTTTTCATCGGTAGATCTCAAAATGCTTTACCAAGGATGTCAATATCACTTAAAGCTGGGTGACATTTTTTGGCCAAAACTTTTTTCATCAAAAAATACAGATGCAGGTTGATCAAAAATGTCACACAAATTTGTCCAATTATTTCAGTCAAGAAAAACCTAAAAAAAAAATAAATAAATAAATGCTTTTGAAATAAAACATTTTGATTTTTCTCTTCAAAATGACCAATTTCAAAATTGAATTTACAAATAATTTTTTAAAAGTTTTGTAAAAAAAAGTTCAAACCTGAAACTGTTCTGATTTGTTTGTTTTTTATTTTGTTTGGTGCAATGAAAAAGTTGAAAACCTTTTCGTTGTGGGTTGACCTGAAATGATTTTTTTCTCCTCCTTTTTGTAGAACAGCTACTGAGCTGGCGAATCAGTTATTCACACAACTCTAGTATCATCCCCATTTTATGGATGGGGAAAATGAGGCACAGAGCAGGGAATGCAGCAGTTGGGTGCAGGTCCTCTGGCCACACTATACTTACAGCACAGGCAGCAGTTGTGCAAGCTGCCCCAACATCTACTTCCTCAGCCTTTGCCTGGAGATAGATATTTAGAGGATAGAAGATAGTTCAGTTTCCATGGTCCATTTAGTTCTTTCTGCTGAGAGGAGGTGCCAGTTTTTGAAAGCTGTCCAGCAGGACTGACCAACACAATTCACAAAAACCTTTGCAGAGGGGGTAGTAAGTGTTTCTTCTGAGTTGGACTGCATTTAAAATGAGGGGAAAAGCATCATATTAATTAATGTTAATCCTGAGCATCAACCCTACTATTGAATTTCCTGACTTGTGGAAGCTGTGACACAGCTAATGTAGCTAACATATAGTGGCTGAGTTTTTAATAATTCCCCCTCAGCAAATAATGTTTAAATTACAGGAGGGTGAGTTTAGCTTGTGTGCTTAGCTCTTAACTGCAGATTATCCCCCTTCTCTTCACTACCCTTTGAAGCGTTTCCTGTGAACCTCTCTTAATACAACTGCCATGTGCTGTGACTGTGTATTTAAAAAGCTCCCCACCAGCAAGCTCTTCTTTTAACACACAGCATGCACAGCTTCTCATGCCTTCTGCGTCATTTCCCCTGCTAGACCTACTTAAGCCCAGTGCTGCAGTTTGTATGTAGCCCAGGTGAAAGTGGCTTCACTGAAAATTTTTGCCTGGTGACAGACTGCGGGTTTGGGCTGCAAAGAGTGGATGGCTTGGAAGGAGAAGGAAAAAAAAAATCAGATTGAAAATTGTGCATGTGGCCTTGTTCCAGAAGCGATAGATGGCCCATCAAAAAAAGCAGGAAAGGGTGTGGGAATGGCTGCTTTTTTTTTTTTGAGCATGTCCGGAGGTGTTCATAACGGGCACAGCCCCAGTCATTTAGGGATCCTCACAGATCAATGAGCTCAGTCTCCCTGTCAAGGCAGAAAGCAGGGCCCCGGGCTGCAGCACTTACTTAGTTCAAACACCTATTTACGTCACTGAGCGGTTTTTTTCTGAGCAAGAACAGCAGGATCAAGCAGTCTCTAGCAAATGGAGGGAGCGGTGGTTCTAGCCTGATTGGGAGCACTTGCCAAAGAAAAGTGATGGTATTTTTACCCTTTCAAAGCTCGGTAATGCCAAGAATTAAGAGCGTTTCCCCTTGGCCTGTCTTCCAGAGCAGTCGGTCTCTTGTTACACCTGCTTGTTCTTAGCTGCAGGGAAGACCATCCCCTTTTTATCTCCTGCCTTTTACCACTTTCTGTAGCTCATCTTTGACATAAGAGGTTTGGGATTTGATGCTTCCTTTCTGAAGGAATGAATGTTTATTAATGTCCAGTTTTCTGTCTAGAAGGGGCCAGTTTGGGCACATTAGCCATTATTATCTGTTTATCATTAAGTTCTCTCTCTGAACAATCAGAAAGTGCCCAGGTCAATTCGGATGGCATTTTTAGAAGTGCCTCAATGACTTTCAGTGTGAATTGTGCTCCTACATCATTCAGATGCTTCAGAAAATCACACTATTACTGCTTTTTAAAGGGCTTTGCCTAATTGGGACTCAGAGGACTAATGGCTAAATATACAATTTCACGTAAGCAGAGAAAACAGAGAGAGTCAAGCTGCCCTCCTCTTCCAGATACCATTAACACCCTCTGTCCCTTCACCCCTCAGTTCCTCAAACTGTGTAGCAAGATTGTAGTACCCATCTTTGTAAAAGGCTTTGGGCTTCTCTGATGCAAGGCGTGGTGGCGAGCTCTATGTTAGAAACTTTCACCAGTATAATAATGTCAGTTCGGACCATAACTTCTTTCGTGTGGCGTTTCTGTACTGGCAAAAGCCCTAATGTAGATGCAGTTATACCAGCAAAAACATGGTTGTCAGCCTCAAATAGTTAATTCAGGAAAAACTATACCTGCAAGAATCATCTTTTTGCCAGTATAAGCTATACCCTCAGTTTAGTGTTCTTACTACCTTTTTTAGTGTAGACAAGGCCTGCAGTAGTATGAAGCATTATCCAGTCTTAACCTCTGTGCCTCAGTTTAGCCATCTGTACAATAGGTACCTCAAAGGGGAGTCAGGAGGATCAGTTAATGGATATTAGTGCTTTGAGAGCTTTGGCATGAAAGGTACACTAAGAAGACATGGAGCAGATCTTCATGTGCTATAAATTGTCATAGCTCCAAAATTTTAGCTATGACAATTTTATACAACCTAAGGATTTTCCCTGTGATGGTATCTGTTCTCTGAACCTCCTTCAGAAAGGTGAAGAATTGCCCTTAATCAGTCTTTATATATATTTTTTCCAAATCCAATGAATAGCCCAAAATACCAGAGTCGTCATAATACACGAAGTAAAAAAAATTAGGATAAAGGGAGGGGCAAGGAGGGGATGTGACATATCTGTCTCCAAGACCTGCATTAATCATAGACCTTTAAAAAGTCAGCCCAAATTTCTTTAAAGTGTTTGGGCATTTTCCTTCTGTAAAATGCCAGTTTGTTCACTAGCTACAAGGTCAGACATATCACTGAGCCAGGCATTGATGTTTGGTGGACTTCAATTTTTTCATTTTTGCAGGATTAATATTTTAGTAACTAAAGCTGCCCATTGGAACCATGCTGCTTTGTTACCAGGTAACCTCCAGTTATCAGGAATATATCCAGGAATAAAACTTAAGGGGAAAATTTAGCATCCAGTAACAGATAGGTCCTTTGACGCACCTCATACCAGAAATTTTTGATGCATGGACTCTTAATCAACCTTTATAAATACGTGATTTTTACGTTTGCCACCTCTTGAGGAAAATGTCCATACGCTGATCTATATGCAGGCTATCAAAATACACAGAATAAAGTTTACTGCTATTGAGGCAGATTCTCAGCAGCTGTAAATCAACATGACTCCATTGGTGTCTGTGGTGACTAATACCAGCTGATGATCCAGTCTGTAATCATCAACAGTATGTAGGAATTAAGATCCAGCTGTGAGTCTTCAAATCCCTACAGAGAGTGTCCTTTCATAGGACAACACATTTTACCCTCTTGTGATAGGTTTCCCTCATTAAGATATAAATTTACCCTTCAAGCACAAATCTGATCCTTTTCCTTTTCAGTTAACGTTTGCTAGCATTTCAATCTGCGTTTAATGTATGGGAAAACATGACCTTGAATGAGCTGGATACAAGCCAGTTTGAGAAGGTGTGTGTGAAAATTCATCCTGGTTCAGATTAGCTCAGAACAAACAACAAGACAAGGAGAGAGAGAAAACTCAGCAGTGTGAAGAAACCATCCTGCTGATAGTTCAGCTTCTGTGCATATGCAACAAGTTTATGCCCAAGGGAAAGTGCTGAAAACGGAGAAGACGTGAAATTAACAGAGCTTTATGAATCCATCAATAGGCAGTGCTGGCTGAGTGGGATTAGGAGTCTAATGACACTTTTCTTTCTATAACCCTGATTGCTTCCCCTGCAGGATTTTCTTCAGTAGTGTGATTGAATGCATCCACTATTCAATTTCATTCTTATGCAGAAGGAAACCCAGAGCATGTTGATTATTCAGGGCCTGTATTCAAGATTATTGTTCTTCAACATACTTGAAATGATTATATTGTTTATTAATGTATAGAAGGTAATTCCCATATAATATGGACCTTTCTAATATTAAAATAAGCAAAATATCCTCAACTGAGAAAACAAACAAATACCTTCACACACCACCAAGGTGACAGAGAGATTACTGGCTTAAAAATCATAGCTTTGAATTTCATTATTTCCACTGAAGATATAGTTTTCCTTCTTTGCATTTCACTCCCACTAGACTAATGGCAATAATTGCTTTCAGACAGTGGTTGCAATTTTCAACTTGCAATCGTGAAATGGAACCTGCTAAAAATATTTCCGCACTTTACATTTGAAAATGACCTCTGTAAACTAGCCATTACTGCTAGCTCTGTTGTTTTCTCGTTAGCTCCTGCTGTCAAATTAATTATGGTGAGAGACTAAGCTTGTTGCATTCACGTTCTCTTATTCGCTTACAGGATGTTAAAGTGATTGGATTTTTAGCATTATTTCTTTTTTTACATGCTAGATTTTCCATTCAAAGACTGATGGGGTGGGGAGAAGACACCTGATTCTGCTCTCTCACCAGTTTTACACTGGTGTAATTCCAGTTTTGTTGCTGAGTTTACTCATTGCTGTGAGTGAAATGAAATATGTTTACATATATGATGAATACAGTGGGCAGGGTTGCAATATGAGTCTGAACCATGGAAACCGTGTTTCCTCTTAATTTCATGGCATAGAACAACAATCAGAAAGCATGTGTGACAACAAAAATATTTATCCCTTAACATCTTTTAAAAAGTGTTATAATTGTAATACAGTAGTATATGGCCCCTCCAACTGGCCAGTTAAGGCACTATTGTACACTGTACCTATGCCTCCTAATAGACAATTCCTGTCCTGAATACTCAAGACATACAAAGGAAGCTTGTTATCCCCCTTTTACAAATAGGAAGCTGAGGCACAAAGCATTGAAGTGACTTTCTCAAGGTCACAAGATGAACCTGTGGCAGAGTTGTGAACTCAGCTCTCCTGGGTCCCAGTCCCTAAGCTTGAATCTAGGGCTGCCTGGCAAAGAAGAATTCCACTTTGTAAAAAATGCTGTGGTTTTGACATTTGTTTTTTGTTCTGTATTAGAACTGTAGACCAAATGTTTTTCAGACGAAGTGAGAAACCAGAATAGGCAGTGAGATGAAGTGAGAAACCAGTAGTTAGGGCATTCAGGGGGAAACCTGGGTTTAAATCCCTGCTCCAAATCTGGGACTCACCCGCTCAGCTAAAGAGTCGGTCCTTCTGTGGCCTACTTGATATAGAATGATTTATGCAAAGTGGAACAACTCCAACAGGAGAGATTGAGAGAGACTCACTCATACCCAGTGAGGCTACTCACCTAGAATGTGGGAGACCTGAGTGTTCTGAATCAATCAGGGAGCAGGGACTTAAATCTAGATCTCCCACAATTCAGGTGAGTGCCAAAATCACTGGGATGAATCTTTCTGACCAGAAATTCCATTGGTGATAGGAAAGACCTTCTGGAAGAAAACTTTATCAAAATAGATACGTTTCCCTGAAAAGTTTCAGTTTTGATGAATTGGCATTTAAAAAAAAGTTTAATTGAAAAATTCCTGATCAGCTTTTTCTTTAATCACAAGACTACCCTCCCTCCTTATAGTTTAAAACAGTAATAGTGTGCAGTAGGTATTTTGCCAGTTTTACAGATAGAAAAACTCAAAGCATTTCTAATGACTAGGCTAAAGCGTTAATATAGACTATCCATGCCAAGTATTAAACAAACGTGGACTAAAGCGTCAGCATTTGTATTATTTGTAATAGGAACTGCACTAAGAGGAAAATATTCCCAAATCCCCACAAACAGACTATAGAATTTTTTAAAATGGCTTGCAGTCATTCACTTGCTGTAGAGGTTAGCCATCTATGCGGTAATATGTAACAGCATTATAAGAGTCCCAATGTCCATCCCCTCTTTCCTGGCAACCAGCATGGTGTTCAGATGTGATCTAATATGTTTTTGTCATCTGAGCTGCAGTGATTAGCCCAGATTGTAACAGGGAGGGCAACCAATCTTGACCCAATTACCTCATCACACATACCTGGCATTTCTTGTCTCACTGGCAAAATGACAACAAAGCTCCTTTGGTGGCGAAACAATCTGCTCTGTTATGTGCTGCTACTGCCCAGCTTTTAAAATAGTAGATGGCATCTTCCCCACCCTGGGACAGGATTGCAAGAGGCTCCCCACTGAACAGACCCCAGGTGTCTCAAATTGATCAGCCAGAGTGACAGAGGCCACTTCTGGAAATGAGGCAGGGAGAGCAGGACTCGCCTCCTCTTGTGTTTCAGTTTCTTCATTTGGAAAAATAATTGTTTTGAGCCCCCTGGGATGAGCAGCGCTAACCGGCCTAGTGCAGCCACGCCAGCCCCCACTTCACTGAACTGTAACTGACTTTGTGCTGCTCGCATTTATCAGTAGCGCACTCCGGGCCCTTGATGCCACCTGACTCCTGTCCCGAAGCGGCTGAGCAGAAAGCCGCTCGGGGCCAGCTGGCCCGTTTCCAGCCGCGAGCGATAGGCGGCGCCCTTTCCCCAGCCTTCCCACGCCGGAGGCTGCGGCCGGGAGCCGTGCGCCCCGCGGCGCCGCTTTCACCGGCTCCGCCGAGCCTCGCCTGCGGCCGGGCACGGAGCAAACCCCACCGGCCAGCCGCCCGCGGGGAACGAGCGCCGGCCCTGCGCGCCGCAGGTGAGCCCCCGGCGGAGGCGCTCGGCTCGCAGCTCCCGCGGGCGGCAGCGGCTGTGTGTGGGGGGCGTGCTGGGAGCGACGCCCTGGTGTGGCCGCAAGGGCGTCGTGTCGTGTCGTGTCCGTGCGCGGGGTGGTGCGGGCGCGTGTGCGCCGTGCGCCTTTGTGTGGCTCCCCGGGGTGTGGGAGGGCGCCTTGCCCTGCTGTCAGCGTGGGCGGTGTTTGTGCACGTGGGGGCGCGCCATGTGCCCCGGCGCGGTGCTGGTTTGGGTTCGCCGTGTGTGGACGCGGTAGGTGGTTGCGAGTCGTGTGTGCGCGCGCGTGCTCTGCTTGGGTGCCGGGTTCCGTGGAGCGGCTGTGGCTCTGCGTTACACGGTTGGGAGGGGGGGGTCCCCTTTGCTGAACCAGGCGAGGGACCCTCCGCTCCTGGGCGCCTCCCCCACCCCAGCCGCCCTCTGCCCCCGCCCGCAGCTAGTGGGGCGCGAGTTCGAGTGCGGCGCTCAGAGTTCGCAGGGAGCAGCTCCGTGCATTACGGCAGGGGCTGGCAGCGAGATCGCCCCCTACCCCCCCGGTTTGCTCTCCAGGGCCCCGAGTCGGAGACCACCCTAACACGTGTGTGGGGAGGGGTTCCCAGGTGAGCTCGCTCCTGCAGCAGCACGAGTGCGTCCCTGGAGCACAGCCCCGGAGAGGCGGGCGCTCCGGGCGGTGCCGCGGGCAGAGGGGGGCGGGCTCGCCCCTCCAGCCCCCCGGCGGAGCTGAGCCGGGTTAGGTGGTCAAATCGCCGTTATTTCCCCCCTTCCAGAGCTGACACTTGCCCGCCACGGGGGTCCCTCCCCCGTGGCAAGCAGCAAGTGGGGCCCGCGGGGTGCAACCCCATCGACCCCGCTGCAGCCTCCCCGCCCCCCC